>JAHXMU010026086.1:0-14867 GCA_019455685.1 Philornis downsi | reverse complement strand
TGGAGAATATGGCTTGCAAGACTCCCCACAGAAATTTGGGAAGCCTTAAAACAGCTTTAACCAGAGCAACGTCTTCGATCTCCATGGAAATCGTACGTGCGGCTATAGCCCAATGGCCACACCGTTTGAAAGCTTGTGTTAAAGCAAAAAGCGGCCATTTCGAGTGAATACAATTTTTTTTAACAACCAATATTGTCTTCTAATAAATGAAATAATTTTGAATACAATATGAATATTGGTTTTTTTTATCGCGTTTTATATTTGTAACAGAACATATGGCAGGACTATGTACATATTGTGATGGCCAAAATTAATGAATTAAAGTTCCAATTGCTTCATCACGCACCTTATTCGTTAGATTTAGCTCCCTCGGACTATTTTCTATTCCCAAACTTTAAAAAAAGGCTCGGTAGTAAAAGATTTAACAACAATGAAGAGGTGGAGTTTGCAGTTGATGGCAATTTGAAAGAGTTTGACAATTCTTACTAGAACAGGGTATATTCAATATCACTGGAAAAAAGGTATCGAGCTAAAAAGAAATTATGTTGAATAATATAGAACATTTTTGTGACTTCTTTGTATATCTTTTGTAGACGATCGAAAAGATTGCAATCCGCGAAACTAAGGAGATTGTAATTCTTTGACATGATTGTAAGAATGTAATAAGATTGCAATCGACCATTTAAGGAACAAAGTAACATTTTTATTGTAATTTTAATAGTAGTTATGAACGCATTAATTACATTCTATTACTAAGCAACTTTGTCGATATTCTCTAAACATATCGAATTATTTACGCAATCGAGTACGAGTACGAGTATGTAAGTATAAAACACAAGGTGCGTTTGACTACATATTTCTAAATTGCTATATAAAGCTAAATAAATCTAATTCAACGTGACAATTTTAACAAACTTTGGTTTACCTAAAATGTTACATATTATTCGGAAAACCAAAAACAAGCAAATTCCTCAAAACTGTGAAAAAATGTATGTTGGCGATTAATTAATTATGCCCATCCTACCGATCCATACATGGCCATATTTCCTTTTTGGTCTGTTTGTAATACCAACGATTTATTAGATTCAATCACTATTTTCGTTGCTAAATTAGACCACCTTCTGATGTACTTGCAGACCGGCTAATTAAATCGTATTAAATTGTTAAATATTACTTAAAACACTAGTTCACTAATCCAACATGATTGATTTCCTTTTGAAATTTAAGCGCCTTCTATTAGAAATTCACCTACCGTTCACCAATGCGTCCGAGTGCTGAAATACCATTCAATAAACACTCCTTGGTCGATATAACCGTAAATGGTGAGCAAATTATGTTTTCATTACAGATCAAATAAATATTTTGTTTGGAAAACATGAAATCATGCGTTACATTTTTAACTTGAGGCAAAATCTAAAGAAGTCTCTATTGGACACCACAACAAGTTATTTCTCCGAAAAAGCGTTTTCGCAAAAGCAATTGCAAGACACATTTCATGCCATATTTGGGGCATATCAAGAAAAATATTGCCAATAGATTTTTTTTTGATTATTTGTTTTTGGATGAAAAAGTTTTCATATTAAATAGAAGTTAAAACAAAAAAAATAATATACGATTTGTGTTGCCAGTTACATTTTGAGTTGGAAATATTGCCGCATGTTGTTTCAAGTGCTTAACAAGAGGGAACAAATGTTGTTTAAGAAAATAGACGAACAGAAATCAAAATCAAGTCAAAATGTTAGCTGACAAATTCGTTAAGAAATGTTGTAAGATTTTTGCCCCCCTTTGAAAGAGGCATATCCAGCTGGTTCAGATTAAGAAATATGGGTATACAGAAGACGCCTGTAATACCAAAAATGTGAATATTGCAGGCTATAAAATTGTCAATAAGTTTATTTAAATTGTGAAACTATTTCAGAAATGTGAAAGTGGCATAAACCTAGAACTTTCCTCTGAAAGTGTATAAAAAATGTTGGATAATACAAATTAATTTGATAGAAACTGACCATCTTTAAGTTAATGAAATTTGACACATTTTCTCTTTATGTCAGAGGTTGTAGTATATTTGTGTTATTAAGAATTCATTTCACTCATTCTAACTACACATATTTGTAAAGTTCAATATTTTCTGAATGCCTTAAAGAAGATATCGGGTTTTTATGTCTTACAAAACCATGGACCGCTGCTACATCCCCTGGTCCTAAATAAAACTGACATAATATTTTGAAGTAACAATAAGTAAATGTAGAAAATAGTTTTTTTTTTATTTTTTGCTAATTTTACAACCTACATTTGAAAAAAAAGGCCGGAAATCGGTCAGTAAAACACAAAATATTTATTATTCATTAAAAATTTTTGGTTTATTTGGATTATATTGTTCGCTTGGGGTCTACTTTGAAGGTGAGTAGACCCCAAGCGAACAATATAATCAACAAAATAATATTCAAACTCATTTTCCGGAAAATACTTCCGTTCTCGCTGTGAACTTTTCTTACGCATTCTGTCGGCTGAAAGCGGTTGTTTTGACCGCTAATTTGAGTTTTATCAAAAAAAAAAAAAAGTTAGCTGGGGTCATATCAGGCGAATACGATGATTGTTCGATGATATTTATTTAGTTCTTGATCTAAATTTCGTTAGCAATAATAAACTTATGAGATGCTGTGTTATCGTGGTGCAAATCTTCTTCCAAAATCTGGCCTTTTTCGACAAACTTGATCCCTCAGTCTCCCATAATCCACAAAATATATTATTTATTTACCGTCTGATCTCTTCTGACAAAAAATCCTAGTGCACAATAGCGTGATATTCAGAAAAAAAAATAACAATTGAATGAAATTGAAATGGAATTGAATCGTGTTTTGCATGTCCTCGGTCATATTTACGCGATTAAGGTTTCGAAAGAAATTCAGGTTTTTCGAAAGTAGGCAAGCGGCAACAACTTTTATAACCAAACAATTGTGTAGAATAGTACGAGTTGATTCATGTTACTCAGAAAGTTCAACGACTGTCTCTCTTAAACTTAAATGACGATGTCAAGTCGAAATTTCCTTATCGTTGTAAGTAATGTAATGTAAAAACTTCTTAAACTGTTTTCTTTTTATAAAACATCCTGAATTTAATGTAATTGAGTCACTGTAGATACTGAACAACACAAATACTTCGATCTTCTAAGTGCTATCACCTTTTTACATCCGCTTGTGCATTTCAAAATTGATCTTCTTCCTATTATCGTAAACAGTAATGGGAAAGCTATAAGTAGTTTTCGAATTTTTAATGTTCCATGCGTTAAAAATTTCAGTTGGCCAAAAAAATTTGTTAGCTTTTCAGAATTCTTTAAAGCTAAGCTACCCATTACGTCTTGTTATACTTATGTTTCAAATTATATTAAAATAAGGTAATAATTTTCATGATTTTCAGATGCTAATAGAGCCCAATTACTCTGAAAGTTCGCACATTTTATTAAATTACATCAAATAACACCTACTAATGTACATTTATTCTTGGATATTGAAACATTCATTACAATTTCATACCTAATTTGATAAAAAAAAAGAAGCATTCTCCTTTATATTAAACTTTGAAAAAACATTTTTTTTAAACGGGTTCATATTTAAATATCGAATAGTATATCATTACAGGTAGCAGACAAGTAATCAGCGAACAAAAGACTTAAGACATAGGAACGTTTAAACAGCAAATGTACTAAAGTATTACGAATGGTTAAAGCACTTAAGACAAATGCAATTCATAATATATAGTTGACTTCTGAAAGTTGTTGCTCCTTTTAATAGTGTCAATTAAAATTGTTGCATTATTCGAATAATCTCCACTTCATTAAACAATTAATCGATTTGCTATGTCGACCAGCATATAAAAGCACATGATTTACGTTCATAAGCCGTAAAATATACGGTATAAGGATAGATAATAGATAAGTAATATTCAACAGAATAAATGAGAATAAATAAGATTAGCTAGGAAACAAGTATCGCCCCAGCAAAAAAAAAAAACGTGTTTATTTGTATATATACCGATGTATGGGTACGAAGGCCGTCCCAAAATTAGCCAACCTGACGTATAGATGGTGTTAGTAGTGTGAACAAAATTATTTTCGTAAAAAATGGCAACCTTATAAAACAAATGTTTTAAGTTTTAACCCGCCACGTTGTTTAGTATTTCTATTTGAGCCATCAATAGTAAACAATCTTAGTGAATTTGCAAATATAGAAAAAATTGGTCACCGTTATATATATGTAATTCAATATTTTCATTTCAAAGGTATCAGTGCAACCAATATTAAGGCCGAGTTGGTCTACTGGGGAGGCATCTGCTCCTTTGTTTACGATTGTAAAATATTGGGTAGCAGAGTTTAAACGAGGCCGTACGAGCTGCCAAAGTGAGAACTGAAGTGGGCGACTAACTGAGGTGTCCACGGCAGACATGTTTAAGAAAATCCTCAAAATGGTATTGGATGATCGTCGGCTGAAAGTGCGTGAGCTAGCTGTAATAAATAGGCATTTCAAAAAGTGGTATGCACCGCAGATTTGAAGGTGAGAAAGCTGTGCCCAAGATGGGTGCCGCGCCTGCTTTCAATAGAGCAAAGACAGCGTCGTGAAAATGTTTTAGCAGAGAGTTTAGCGAGTTTAGAGTTTAACATGGATGAGGCACGTATCCACCATTTCACACCTGAGTCAAAGGAACAGTCAAAGTAGTGAACTGGAATGGCAGACTCGTGTTTAAAGAACGCAAAGACGGTTCCATCTGCAGGCAAAGTCGTGGCGTCTGTTTTTTTGGTATGCGCATGACAATATTTTTATTGATTATCTTCAGAAAAGAAAAAACCATCGACGGCAAATATCATGCTAAAGGGTGTCCCAACAAGAACGCAAGATCTAAATTTGGCGCCATTCGAAGTGTCATTGTCTGACATTTAAACAATTGTTATTGTTTGCTAGTAGAAGGTACGAGGTTAGTAAAAATGGAGCGCTACACGAATGAAGAACGCATTCTCATTGTGGAATTGTTTTGCCAAAATGGTGAAAGTTTTGCGGCTACAGTTCGCAAATTGCGATCAATTTGGGGCCACAATAATGCTCCAAAAGAGTCAACTGTAAAGAGATTAATGCATAAATTTGCCAAAACTGGCTCTGTTAGAGATGTAAAGACAGCAACGCGCCTTCGACCAGGTCGATCGACCAAAAATGTCGCAGCTGTACGTGATGATTTCGCTCAAACTTCATCCACCTCAATTCGACACCGAGCTCAGCAAATTGGTGTCTCCAAATCCACTATGCTGCGAATTTTGACAAAAGATTTGCATCTTCATGCATACAAAATTCAATTGACTTAGGAACTGAAGCCAGCTGACCATGGACAGCGAAGGGAGTTCGTTAATTGAGTATTGGAGAGACAACATGAAAATGCTGATTTTGCCGATAAAATCATCTTCAGTGACGAGGCCCATTTCCATCTTGATGGCTTCGTCAATAGGCAGAATTGTCGCATTTGGGGTGAGGAAAATCGTCGAGTGATTCACGAGAAGCAAATGCATCCTCAACGTGTCACTGTGTGGTGTGGATTATGGGCTGGAGGAATCATTGGACCTTTTTGTATGAAAATGAGGCATGTCAAGCGCACACAGTCAATGGTGTTCGGTATCGTGAAATGATAACCAGTTTTTTTCGTTCCTAGAATTGAAGAAATGAATGTGGAGAGCAAGTGATTTCAACAAGACGGCGCCACATGTCATATAGTCAGAGAAACAATTCAATTGCTGCATCAGTCATTTAAATCTTGCGTTCTCGTTGGGACACTATTTTATTACAGCGTTTAGGTGATGAAATTATGGAAAAAGGCCGCATTTGGCGAAAAGGAAAGTATTGTTTCATTAAGACAATGCTCCAGTTCATACATCCACTATAGCGATGGCCAAAATTAATTAATTAAAGTTTGAATTGCTTCATCATGCACTTTGTTCGTCAGATTTAGCTTCCTCGGACTAATTTCTGTTTCCAAACTTGAAAAAATGTCTCGGTGGGAACAATGAAGAGGTGGAGTCTGCTGTTGATGGCTATTTTAAGGAGTTTGGCATTTCTTACTATAAATAAAGTATAGAAGGTATTGAATATCGGTACAGAAAGTATGTCGCTCAAAAAGGAAATTATGTAGAAAAATAAAGAAAATTGTTCTCAACTTGTTTGGGTCTTCTTTGTTAGGTCGACTAATTTTACGACCCCCCTCGTATATGATATACAAATGCGACAATTTTTAAAATAGAAATATTTAAAATTGTAATTTATATATTATTCCCCCGTATAACTCTCTTACTGAAAATTCATCCATTTGCACCTGCGCTGATTGCAGAAGCTGTTTCTTTTTCTTTTTTTTTTTTGCTCAATTGACAAACGTGTCATTTGCTTTGCTTTACAGTAAAACTATGTGACCACACTCAGCTAATGCAATCTTTATACGTTCATTCACTTGTTGGGAAAAAATATTTGCTATTGCACAGTTATTTTTTTTTTTCGTTTTATTATTAATTTTTGCCCTCTTCCATGTTGCAGTCGACGGACGAGTAGAGTAGTTAGTACTGGTATAAATCACTAGTTTTTTATAGTTACATTTTTCTTCTGCTCCCCAATATTAAACTATATTGGTTTAAGTTATTAATTATTGCTGTGTCTACTGGGTATGGGGGTGTATTAGAAATAGCTAAGAAATAAGTAAGAAAAATTGTTGTAAAGGTTTTGCAATAATTTGTTGGCATGTAGTGTGGATATAGCTTGGTATTGCTTTATTTTTTTCACAAAGACATGAATAGGCTACGTTTCTTGGAATTTTTCCTTTAATTTGACTTACTTGCTTAGGTATAGTGAAATTAAGTTTCGTTACTAGCAATTGTTGTGGAGACATACCTAAAAAGAGACAAAGATGAGAGAAAGGAAAGGTAAGTAAGCTTAGAATCAAAAGACTTAAGACACGAACATAAACTTAGTTTTGTAAGGGAGCTTCATAGGTAATATTCAACTTATATTTATTGCTTTATTATTATTATTTATTTATTACATAATATTTATAACGCAACATCTATTTCATTGCAAATACAATCAGTCAGCAATATGAAATATGAACTAGACTGCGATGAAATTTGCGATATAAAGAGCTTTCAATCGCTAGTCGGAGGATTAATGTACTTAGCGGTCATATCGAGATCTGATATTTCACACTCTGTATCACGTCTAGCGCAATTTTGTTCACACCCTCACAAAGACCATTTTGTGGCTGCAAAACATATTCTCAGATATTTGAAAGGTCAGCCAAAATGCTTAATAGAGTATACTGATGGAAATAAAGAGCTCTCTTGCTTCACAGATTCGGATTGGAGAGCAGATATCAACGACCGCAAATAGTATAGTGGATACGCTTTGTTTTTTGGTGACGGATTAGTAGTTTGGGAATCCTAGAAGCAACAGGCAATCTCCCTAAGTTCTATGGAGGCAGAATACATTGCCTTGTGTCAGGGCGCCAAAGAAGTGGTATTCCAGAGAAGCCTTATGCAGGAGATGGGGTTTGTTGAATGCATATCTAATTCCACAATAATGTATTGCGACAATCAAGGAGCCGATTTTTTTGGTCAAGAATCCCACTGTTCATAAAAGAAGCAAGCACATCGGTATTCGTTATCATTATATCCGAGACAAATATTTGACCAAGGTAATCGATATTGAATACGTGGCTACAATCGAAAATGCCGCTGATATATTAACAAAATGCTTAACCAGAGAAAAACATAAAAATTGTTGTAATTACTTAAGTATTAGTTTTTGTTAAATAGTTTAAATAATTATCTGTATATGAATATAGTTGGATTAAGGCGGAGATTGTTAGAATATTTGAATTAAATACTTTGATAATAATCAACCTGTATTAATAATTTCACATTGTTTCGTAGTAGGCTAAGATTTTTCTACAAGCGTCATTGTACCACGTTGTTTTATGTTTGAAATTTAATTGAATAAAACTATCTTCAACAGAAAATAGTATTAATACCTTATATAAAATCGCATGAAATTATATTATATAAGTTATGGTAGTTGAATTAAAAAAATATATAAAAAATATATATAAAAATGTATATACATATATATATAAAATATATATACACGACATGTTTGAATGCTGATAAAATGCTATTAATATGTCAACAGGATTACTCTTTAAGAAATCACTTTTTGGCTTTAATCAATTTTGTTGTTCAATTAGTTTTCTTAATTTGATTCTTAGTTTTTCTACGACATTTTAGGAAGCCTACAGTGGATTTATAACGAAAACGTAATTTGATCTGATTTAATTGTATAGATAACCACTGAAAGATGATTAAAATGTACATATCTTTGTGATTTATTGGTGAACGTTAGGAGAATTTTTAATGAAAGGAATATATAAATGTCGAAAACAATCAATCACTCTTGATTAGTGGTGAGTGAGCGAGTGAGCGAGTGAGGCTTAAGTTAACTAATTCAATTAGATTTAGTTGAATGTCTCTCTCTCTTGAGGTGCCCAATAACATCAACCAAAAAAGATAAAGAAAAGACATATTAAATTGACTATAAAACTAAAATTAGCTCACATTTGAAAGAAGAGAGGAGGCCTAGTTATCTCCATCAACTGCTAACATTAACAGCGATAATTTATATCAAAAGTTTGTTTTGCAATAGATAATGCTTTTTTGCGTTTCTTACGATTTTAGTTTGTTTTGTTAAGCATACGGAAATTGTATTCGACATATGTAGGTATAAGACTGAAATCCATTGGTAACTGAATTGTACTTAATCTCCCTTTTAATAAATAAAAATTATTCAATCAACATTCGTAGTTTCAGAAAATAATATTTATTTAATCTTATTATTCGCCGGATTGGTTATAGCTTTTGAAATGTAGCTCACTTTAGAAAACTAAACAAAAAACAATATTTTCAACGTTTCAATTTGAAAAAAATCGAGATTATTTTGTGACAAGAATTACATTATGCAATAATTTATTCTAATTTCTATTTAGGGCTTCACTCAAAGCAAATTATTATCAAAGTGGTGTTCTGTTTTATCTCTTACTAGCTGACCCGGCAAACGTTGTTTTGCCTTCAAAAAAAAAATTCAAAAAAAAAAAAAATAATAATTGCAAAAATCTCCTCTCCAACGCCATCTATCACTTCAAATAAAACCTTTTAAACCTTCCTGAATACTCTACCAATAATTTAAGACCGAAATGAGCCAAATCAGTCCAACCGTTCTCGAGCTTTAGCAAGACTAACGCACAGCAATTTTTGTTATTTTACGAAATTGAGTAACAACCTTTCAGAAAAGAACATAAAAAAATATGAATGACAAAATGAAAGTTTTATAATTTAAATATATTTTCCTTATACGAAGCTGAAATTTGGTTAACTGTCTTCGAATTTGTACTGTACAATAACCTAGATAACCGCACAAAATACACTATCTAATCAAAACTAACTTAACTACCGTAAAATGCAGTATTTTATAATATATTTTGCATTTTTTTGTTATAATGTTGTATAAAACTTACAGCGTTTATATTTACTTATAATATTTTAAATTAAATTAGTTAATACTCAATTTGTACTTCAAAAATGTACTTTATTTGAATTGCAAATCAATGTACAGTATGTACGCAGTCGTGAATTTTTTTTGTTATATCTATGCTATAAAATTTACTTGTTACCTATTGTGAATTAATTACTATAATTTAATTGAAGTTAATAAGCCAAAAATGGCACTTCTTTGCATCACATCATAGCGAGTAGTCATTTTCTATCCTCATCTCGAATTCAACATAAAATTTATCTATTATTACGTGAACAGAACTTACGTTGTTCATCAATTCTTTCATAAACATTATACGGTAAGATTTAAGCTATCCTCAAAGGTCTCTCCACTATTTCTAATTCTTTGGGGTTTAATCTCTGTTTTCTCTTCCTACCTAAATAATAATACAATTTCTCGTTGTACGAGAGATTGTAAGAATCTAAGGCTATCCTCAATTTCTACAGCTAACCCGCTACCGCAAACAGGTGAAATTTGCCTTTACCAAAGCTACAGTCCACATCTTAACAACCACAACTTCGCTGAAGATCGATTGGAATCCACGCCAACCGCTATCATCAAACTTTCTCCAAACGTTGATACCAATGAGCCCTTCCCCCCTTAGAACAAACGCTAACGTTTGTTCAAGTGTCACAACCTGAGAAAAACAATATGATATATATGTTCCTGACAGAGGGTCAGAATGAAGGAAGTTTAAGACGCCTACATCGTTGGGTTGGCGGGCTCATGGAGTTTTAGTCGCTATGAATCACTTCGACGGGAAGTGTCGCGCATTTTGCGTGCGCGCATTTTACGAGAACTCTCGTTCATATATTGCTACTAGGCGACTATATTGTGCTGAATATGGACTACGGCGAATTAGTGAAGCTCCGAGTGCTAATTTAATTAAAATAGGGGTAAAGCGTTTTGAAGAGACCGGTTCAACATTTAAAATACAAGCGAATGGTCGCCCAAGAACATCTAGGACCGAAGACAATGTTCAGAGAGTTATGTCAATTCGCAAGAGATCGTCCGTCTTACAATTATCGCGACAAAGTTTGCAACGAATTTTACCATTGGATATTAAACTGCATCCATATAAGCTGCAATTAACACAAGAATTGAAAGAGTCTGACTTCATAGCAAGGCTCGCATTTGCAAATGAAATGCTTAATCGATTTTCCATTTCTGACAATATCCTTTTCTCTGACGAGGCTCATTTCCTTATGAATCGGTTCGTAAACCGTCAAAATTGTCGTTACCGGCACAGTGAAAATCCCAAAATCAAACACCAGAAACCATTGCATAATCCTAAAGTTACAGTATGGGCAGCAATCTCTGGCAGAGGAATAATTGGTCCTTTTTTCTTCGAAAATGCGCGGGGCCAAAACGTCACGGTTAATACGGAATGCTACGTTGGGATGTTGGACGGATTTTTGGCTACAGAAATTGAAAGTTCAAGAGTAGTGAATTCCAGAACTTGGTTCCAACAAGATGGAGCTACCTGTCACACATCAAATGACTCCATGCGGTGGTGAAGCAGATGTTCCCTGGCAGACTGATTTCGAAAAGAGGTGATATCCCATGGCCCCCACGTAGTCCAGACTTGACGCCTCTTGACTTTTTTTTTGTGGGGATACCTCAAACACAAAGTCTACAGCAATAATCCAAGAAACATCGTTCAGCTCAAGGAGAATATCCGTGGTGAAATGGCAGCCATTACACCAGTATTACTGAAGAAAATTCTCAATAATTTTCGTTTGCGGTTAGAGGAGTGCCGTCGTAGAGAGGGTCACCATTTAGATGATGTTATTTTTAAAAAATAAAATCCATTTATTACTCTACAATGCCATACCTTTTGTATTTGTTTTTTAATCAATTTTTTAAATATGCACTTTCTATTGCGCCATCCTGTACAATGCAAATTTGGGTGTTTTATTCGATTTAAAAAGAAAACTACGATTTAAAAATCACCCTTTATTTTCCTTTATACAAATATGGGCATAGAAGTTTTCAGAAATTGATTTTTTGCATACACCAAGATAAGATCCTACACATTTCATCAATTAGGACTAATTTCAGAAGATGTTCAAAAATGGGTTGTTTTCTGTAATAGACAATGATTTGGTCGCAATTTACGTATTTGTTTTTTCTTTTTTTTTTTTTTTTTTTTGAATTAACAGTCAATTACAATTCTTATTGTATTAAAAGCTCTAAAATTCATTTTCTTCCTACTCACAATTATACCTAAATGGAAATGATTAAAGATTTTTTTGAGTTGAATTTGTTGCAGTTTCTGGCATCCGAAACAACAAAACTTTGCAAAATTTTGGTTCCAATTCCTACAACTAAATCAAAATTCTCTTAAGCTTTAATCCCGACTTTGATAAGAATGAAAAATAATTTTGATTTCGATTCAATTTACAAAGAGCCTTGAGAAAAGGGTATAATAATTTCGTTTCAAGACCCCCGTTTCACCATGTTTTGATAGAGAAATTGAGTCAATGTTCGCATCTGGCTACTTTTTTGGTAAGAAACGAATCAAACAAAGTATGAAGTTAAAGTTTCTTTCGAATAAGAATCAAAATCCGCAATAGCTTTGAATACCATGACCAAATTTAAACCACAAGGAAACTGAATTTTCGTGAAGATTCTTTGTTGGTTGTATAACAATGTTTGTACCTTCAGTAATAGAAGTAATGACTTCAAAAGTTCATAGCGGAGTAAGTTTTTAAATTGCCAATGTTAGCGGTTATTACATTAAAAATGATTTGGTAGCGTGTTCTATTATCAATTTTACTTAGTATGGACTTAAGTATTTTTGGATTTGTTGAATATCCATTTCATCAACATGGGCAGCAATGTGGATACAATCACTTCCATTAATAAGAGGGTTAAGGATAACACGTATGCTGCTTTCGACTTCAACGTTATAGATGAATACTATTTCCCGTACGGATAAAGTGATAAAGTGTACTTATTCTTCGTCACCTCTCGTACCAACAACCTACAGATATTTGTTAACTAGAGCATTTATCCGGTACTTATCAATGTTGTTTAATGCAATATTGAAGCATACATTAGTCGTTATTCCCAGTACTGCAAAAGTGCTGTTTCCTACATTGTAACAATACACGATTTTTATGTTTGTGATTTGCTGCTGTAGTATTCAAATTGGATTTTGATCGAGCAGTCTTTCAGTGTTATCATTCCGATAAAAACAAGTAACTGAGTCGCTTTGAGCTGTTGATATTTTTTCGCTTGGGTAGCGGTACCACATTTTGACCTCGAGAGGTCGTCATCTAGTGCACAATAATTTTATGTAATCAAAAATTTTACCTCTAATTGATAATACAAATTGAAAAAAGAAATCAATTCTGTAATTTATATTATTATAATATCGAAGCTGTGGTTTTACTGCACCAACACCACTTTTTCTTTTTTAGTTTCCACATTGTCATATTGAATTTATTCGCCCCCACTGTTATGGTTACCGCCATTTATTGCAAATATATACGTTATTAACTGTGTATATATATAGTAAAATTATAAATAATATACAGCAGAGTAACCTTAAATGAAAACAAAAAAATTGTTTTAATGACATTGTGAGTTATGATTATTGGTATACTCGTACGTGGTGTTTAAAATGTTGCCGCCCTTTAGCCAAGAAAACTAAAAGCAACATTTAGTATAAAAACACAGAAAAAAAAAAACAAAACAAAATCTTTTAATAGAAAAATCAAATCAAGCAGTTTACTGCCACCACCAGTAACCGCTTTTTGACCTTGCCCCGTCATAGCTAACGCTGAAATCGAGAACGCTCTGACAAAACACCAAATGGCAACCACCCCTTTTTGCGCTTTGCCACTGTGAGCAGTAACTATTTCATTTCAAAGAAACCGATTACCATCGAGCATAACTTTCCCACCATTATTGCCTAACACTAACATACACACACACACAAACAAAAAAATTAAACATGAAAAAATACTGCTGAAACCACAGAGATCACAGATTTTTTTCTTCATAGTTAAACGTTCGAGACATAAGACCTAGGCTAAACCTTAGCCGACAGCAAAAGTTTAACTTACATCTAAAGTCATTAGTCTGACGGGAGTTTACGGACACTAAGCAGGCCATACAGGCAAATTTTGTATGCAAACGGCGAGTGTTAAACAAAATGTTTTTACAATCTGTTGTTTCTTTCTTATTGTTGCCAGGCTATCAAATTTGAGGGTAAAGAATAGAAAATTTACTAAGTAAACATGTGGGCTAGTGCTAATATCTAACAAAAGATTTGCATCTGTTTGATTCGATTGTATTCCGAAAATATTAAAAGACGGTCACCATTCGCTTATTGTTCACAGACAGCATAGTGGTGGATAACGTTTGAAATTTTTGATAAATAATTTCGCAATGTTTGCTTGTTTGAGGCTGCCACTAACACAATATTTAGTTTACGATCGTGTATCAGACAGCGGCACAACTATTTCACTATCATTGAAAGGAAATCGCATCGATTGGTGCATTTAAGATTTTGGAATATACATATTCTTTGCAAAAGATTCTCAACCTGAAGTTTAGATAAGTAATCAAATGATGTGGTAGAAAGAGAAATTAGCAACGACAATCCCGTTGTCTTCCAATAATGTCCTTTCAGTAATGGGAATCCTAGTTACGTTTGGTGTTGCGAAAAAAATTGGAGCTATATCTTATTCAAATAAATCTAAAACAAATATTATCTACAGGGTGGGCCATAAGGGTGTTGGCGGTTTAAATATTCAATTAAAAAAAAACTACGAAACATAAAAAAAATATATTTGTATTTTTAAAAAGTACAAGCATGGGAATTTTTAAGAATTAAAAATAATGTTGTCCAAATGGCTTCCCTCGGCTGCCTGACACTCTTGGAACCGGAGTCGCAAATTTTGGAAAACTCGTTGAAAAGTTGTTCTCGGTATTTTGTTACTTTCCTGAATAATGTGCCTCTTCAACTGCTCTAAATTGGTCAGATTATTCTCGTAGACTACCGATTTGAGGTAGCCCCATAGAAAACAATCGCATGGAGAGAGATCGGGGCTACGTGGGAGCCATTCAATATCCCCCTTTTTCGAAATGAGTTTTCCAGGAAAAACATTTTGCAGCAGCTCTATGGATAGCCCAGCCGTATGACATGTGGCCCCATCCTGTTGAAACCACATCCTCGAGGTATTGTCTTGAAGTTCTTGCAAAGCTGGCACCAAAAAGTCTGCTAGCATGTTG
>JAHXMU010026084.1:8296-21471 GCA_019455685.1 Philornis downsi | reverse complement strand
TTTTTTGAGGACGAAAGAGGGCATGCGATGACGGTTAGAGCGAACAATTAGTGCAACATGCTAGCAGACTTTTTGGTGCCAGCTTTGCAAGAACTTCAAGGCAATACCTCGAGGATGTGGTTTCAACAGGATGGGGCCACATGTCATACGGCTAGGGTATCCATAGAGCTGCTGAAAAATGTTTTTCCTGGAAAACTCATTTCGAAAAGGGGGGATATTGAATGGCCCCCACGTAGCCCCGATATCTCTCCATGCGATTATTTTCTATGGGGCTACCTCAAATCGGTAGTCTACGAGAATAATCCGACCAATTTAGAGCAGTTGAAGAGGAACATTATTCAGGAAAGTAACAAAATACCGAGAACAACTTTTCAACGAGTTTTCCAAAATTTGCGACTTCGGTTCCAAGAGTGTCAAGCAGCCGAGGGAAGCCATTTGGACAACATTATTTTTAAGTCTTAAAAATTCCCATGCTTCTACTTTTTAAAAATACAAATATATTTCTTTTATGTTTCGTAGTTTTTTTTTTTTAATTGAATATTTAAACCGCCAACACCCTTATGGCCCACCCAGTATATAGCATTTTTGCCTTTGTATATATATATTATAGTCGACTCGACTAAAATTTCTGTGCCGGTTGTAAACTATTTTAACTTTCAAACTAGTCACCTTCAGTCACATCGTTTAAATTGTTGCTTTAAAATAACCTAAAAAATTCACAAAAATTACGAATATGGATTTTTAATATTTGTCGATCCAAACTGCATTTAAATACTCAAACTACTACTCGTTTTAAAACATTTCGTTTGCTTTCTTTAAAGAAATTGAGGTGGAAAGTTAAAAAGCCGTACTAATTTACTAGAGTCATTCAACTATAAAAGACTGTTAAAATAATCACAGAAGCAGATTTTTTTGGGAATTATTTCATAGGACATTGCCAAGGGATGAAGTGACCAATCCGATGTAGTGAGACCACTTCGTTGATTTTACTATACTCACTTAGGACTTTAGCTTGGAGGTGGAAAAATTTCACCCACAAAAGTTCTGGGACAATAATGTTAATAAATAAGAACTCATCTAACAAGCACTTCATAAAAGGTAATCCTTTACATAATCAGTAGATTGTTCAAAACCAAAAGTCGGCTTTGTTATTTAATACCACATTTCGGCTTTTGGAAAAGTAATCATTTCCGAGCAACCGATTTTTTCTGAAATCAGGTTTTTCTGAAAAAGAAGGGCATTTAAGCGATATATCTGTGCTTAGAAGAAAAAAAAACGGCTTAACTCATAATTTATTATTTTGAGATGTTAAGTGTTCACTCAGTGTTCACAGAATCACAGCATAAAGCTCAAGCTCAAGCTTAAGGACACAAATAATAATAGCAGAAAACATGCTCTCTAATAAACCTATATTTAAAGACACAGGGTGGCGCACCAACTGTGGCACAATAATAAATTCAAATAACTTTTTTGTAATCAACGTATTTCACATACTTTTTTCATTGAATTGAAAATTCATTTTTATTTTATATAATTAGTTAGTTCTGAGTATGAAAGACCGTAAATAACCTCCATGCTTATTCACGCATGTGCGACGCCAGATCAGAAAACTATTGCGGCCTGAAGTGCTGAAGTCGGGATCGCCTGCCTCAATTATTGTTTTGATGGACTGCTTCAATTCAGTCAAATTGGTTCATTGGTTCCGTTTTGTACACCAATCGCTTGACGTGACCCCATAACTAAAACAATTGGTGCAGTCAGGTCAGGACAGGCGCCTTGATATAATAATATTGATTTATACGAGAATTTTCGGTCTCGCAATGTGTGCGGTTGCTACATCTTGCTGGTACCAAATGCTGTTGAAACGGATTCGCAGTTCTGGGTAAAAAAAACTTCCTCAACATCTTTAAATAACGGTCCCAATGGCACTGTGTTTGTAGCATGATTCATGCGACACACTATATTACGTAAATTTTCAAAAAAAAACTTTCTCATAAAACTGCTGTAACTTGTAAGCTACTCCGAATTTCGTGCTGGAGATTGGACGCGAATAAATATCTAACTAAGGATTGCAATAATAACGAATACACTGAAGTTTATCTTAACTCCACTTAAGTCAGTTTTCCTCGTGACCACAGATATTATAACAATCACGCTTATGACATTATTCACTTCGATTAGCTCGCCGTCCTTTATGAACTACCCTACAGCCACTATCAATGCATTCATTTTTTGGGTGAACTAAATTTTAACATTGATTGTAAGAAAGAAGAGCTGGGGGAAAAAAATCACAATCAGCATTTACCAAAGAATAGTTAGTTATGTTTGTATTTGCAGAAGTAAAACCTTATTTTTTTGCTATTGCTACACCTCGAATCCGCTGACTCCGTTCTGTTAAACTTTGACGGCTTAGTTCTATTTTTGCTATATAACTATTAAATGACGAGAAGATACCGGCACCCCACCGCACGGACAGACAACTCGACATGAAATCCTACAAACAATGAAAGTTTTACAGTTTCACAGATGGAGAAGTAAAGTTGCGGCGGTGGTTAACACCAGCGAGTGAAAGAAGCACTGCCGCCGCACGATTAAGCACATGGCTTGGATCAAGGTAAAACTTTGGTGCGTGACTGAAGGTATTTAAAGCCGCCGGAAGTAGTTCCAATTTAAGTTTAGCGCCCAAGGCAAAATGTGTACAGTGTATATATATAGCGTACCTCAGCGAAAGCATACTAAATCACTTCCTCACCTCACCTATAGGAGATGTACTAAACTTAAAAGACAGCATATTTTTATTTTTTTAAGGCATAGCGAAAAAAAATAGTGCAGGCAGAAGTTGAACTTCGATGTGGCGACTGCCTTAGGGTTTTTGCAATTATTTTTTATTCACATTTTTCAGTGGGTGCAGTGGTATATCCTTGGAAGAAGTTGAAGGATATGCTGGGAATAAATTTGTTATTCAGATCATTGGAATTAAAGTAAGTACATTCTAGATGCAGGTATATTCACTTTAAGGGCGTAAGCGGCGTTAATATGTGTATATATATGTATTGGAACATAGTCATCAATTGCCTTTTTGCAAAAGTACATAACTTTTACTTATCGATCTTGCCAAATTTGCGTTATTTGTCACGTATTTCGTTCGAGTCATAAGAGTTGTAATCACATTTAGGGCCGGTAATTTATTGGATTTTCAAGCTTCTCGAGAAATCGGAAAAAATATTACATTTGAACTTTTGGGATTCGGCGATATCATCGAAAGTTTAAAATACACCTCATACCTCAATTTTCAATACTAAATTTCACACAAAAATTTAAAGGAATATAAAACAATTGCATATAAGTACTGAGAGCTAAAGGCTACAATATTTTTGTAATAAACAAGACAAGTTCTTCTTATTTAAGTAGATGTATGTATTATAGTATGTGCTAATTTCCGATTGTACAGAATGGCGCTTGAATTGCTCTACAATAACAAATTCAATAACTACCTTTTTTATGCACTTGATAAAAAAACTAGTTCAACATCTTTAAATAACTGTCTTCACTGACAGTTGACAGTTGGTAGTTTTCTGAAATGTTTAACATTGCTTAAAACATTTGTTTTTGTTACTTAAAAAATGATTTTCACTAAACTGAACTGATTTACACGTATCTTCTTCTTAAGTGGCGACTGAAATAGACATACTTATTTATTATTTGCCGCCCGCAGAAAATTATTACAAACGTTTCGATCTCCTGCGCTTCTCCTCCAATTCGTCACATCAAGTTTCGATAATACTTCAAAAGCCTGTTCTTTCCAACGAATAGGTAGAACCAACGTCTGGTACAGCAGGATTTTTGTTTGTCGAGAGAGGGCTTAATTATTGAATAGCTTACTTAGCTCTTAGCAACATTTGCTAGCAAGCAATACTCTCCTCTTTATATCCATGCTGACATTATTCGTTTTGTTTACAGCGGAACCGAAGTAGATGAATTCTTCCACCACTTCAAAATTATAGCTGTCGACGTTCACAAAGCGTCCCAAACGAGTGGACTCTTTGTTAGTTGAAACTAATAACTTCGCTTTAACCTCGTTTACCACCAGACCCATTTTTGCGTTTCCTTATCGATGATTGAGAAGGCTACAGTAATATCTTGCAGTTTTCGGCCAATAATGTCTATGTCATCTGCATATGGTAGTAACATATGCCTTTTTTTAAAGAAGGTACGTGTCGATTTGTTTTTCTTGGGTCTTCTCCAGAATTCGTCGTAGTATGAATATCTTGTCAGTTGTTGAATAATAGAATGAATATCAGGTCAGTTAGAATCAGCTTCAGTCTTTAACATATCACACTCGACAGGACCTTATTATATGGGTAAATGGGTGATACCACGATAGTTTTTAGTATTTAGGAGCCGATGCAGGTTGTTTGTCAGCTCATCGCCACCAGTTTTAAACAGCTCTTCTGGCAGACCATCAGTGCTCCCAGCTTTGTTGTTCGGGCGGAAGTATCTTCACCCAAAATATATTTGAGTCAGCGTAAAAGTGTAAGAATGGTAAAATGGGTTTACAATAGTTATAATTAAATTTCTATGCACACTACACGAGCGTGTTCTCCAATGCTGTAATGGAACATCAGCAACAAATACTTTTCCTATTACGTTTTCGGGAAAGAAAACAAAAAGAGTACTTATTTACATCAAAAATATACTAAGTATTTGCCTTTAATTGAACATTCAAAATATTAAGTTTATAGCAACTGTTTATTATGGCAGCAATTTGTATGGGGTTTCCATTATATTTTTTCAGTGGAAAGTAATCAATCTACTAAGAAAATTTGTTTTCTATCTTTAAATATACTGTGGTAACATGAAACACTTCATTCAATCTAACTCGAGTACATTTGATCGATGGTACAAAAAATAATTTCATTGTTCAATGAGCGGTCGCAAGTGTAGGGCTTGCCTGTTTATCATGCCTGCGACCATTTTTTGTCCGTGTGCCCTTTTACTTCATTGTAAAAGTGTTAGAGCAAGTGTTAAACAGCGATTTAAAATGCTAATATTCTCGGAAATTGATTTTTGAATTTGAGGATTGAAAAATTCATACATAATATTTTGTATAATATTGTGTGTAAAATTGCAGAAGGTAGCGATAAAGAAGTTTTCTCACCATATTTAAGCTTCCACCACTTATAGCCTGCTGAAGCATTGAATAATGGTCGCTCTATCTTGCTTCAAATTGCTATCAACATTTTGTTGCTACTTCATAACTCATAAGAATCTAATTCAAATTAAGGACCAATTTTTGTCACAATTTAAGCCGTGTTAGAAGTCTGCAGCAAGTTAAATTTGATAAGGACCACACAGAGTGTGTCAATGTAAGAAGAGAAAAGTTTTGTGAGCTACGCAAGAGCGTAACCCCATATTTTTCAACAGAAAACAGCAAAGATGCTACATATATTATGGGTTACGGGCAGTTCTGCTCAAAATTAACCTCATATCAATCTAAATTATTTATCAGTCTGAATTTTACATCGGAAGTGTTGCTATGCATTAACAAAGTCAACCTAAAATCTCCCTGAGCAATTTTGAGTAGCCAGGGCAGCGGTTGTATGATTCATTTAGGATTTCATAACATCAGATTTTGGTAAGATTTAGTTTCAGCCGGGGCATGATCGTAAATCGGCATTATAATACTCTGTCTTATCGAAGAGATCCACCAATTCGAAAAAGTAAAGTTCTCTGTAGAGTTCGTATATTACAGGTACGTATGCTTAAGTCATGGTCCTTATAACTTTTGTCGGTTTTCGTTTTTCTCTTGTTTTCATAATAATTTTATTTAAGATGAACGACTTATTACTAAACGGTATGCTTGTTTGGTGCTGATCAGAAGCTGCCTACTTATCTAAAATGCATAGGCATTAGCACGCCATTTAGCTTACCCAAACTTGGTGTGTTCTCACTTCAGATTCTACCAAACGAGATGCATTGGATATTCTGTGAAGGATTTTGGTTATACCTTAGTGAATAACAAATAGAGAACACAAATTAGAATTGCCCATAAGCCACACAAAAAACACCTAAACCTACAATATTTGCAAAATTTTGTTTCCATTTTTATTTTTTATTGAAGCTCAAGATCATTTTAACTTTTTGCAAAACTTGGCTTGGAAAGGAAGTTTTAGCAGAATGATATTATCATAATGCCAGACTTCCTGTACAGCTTTTTCGGATCCAGACACGTATCCTCACCATCAGATTGCTTGTGAGCTTAATGAGAATTTCTTCTTGCTTGCACAAACTCTGAGCAGATATGATTAAAACCGAGCAGTCTTGCAAAGCCTCTTTTAGTATATGTGCGAAACAAATATAGTAAAGCTTTCTATAAAACCATAACCAATGAATATCTCTAAATAAACGTGGTTAAATTGGCTTTGTATGCGAGTTACCCAGGTAGACTGTTACCCATAATAACTCTAATAATTTCTATGAGGGCGGTCCTAAAACTAATAGACCTGACATATTAATGGTATCAGTAGTTTGAAAAAAAAAAAAAACAAAAAATTATTGTGGTGAAAAGCTGCAACCTTATAAAATTTATGTTTTAAGTTTTAAGGCGTTGCGCTTTTTAGTATATTTATTTGAGCCATCAAAAGTAAACGTGAATTTATAGACATGGAAAAAAGTTGGTCACCTTTATGTAATTCAATATTTTCATTGAGATGTTTCAGTCCAACCAATATTCGTGCTATATTCCATTCAGGGAGAGTCTGCACCTTAGTTTACACCTATAAAATATTGGGGTAGCAGAGTTTAAACAAGGCCGTGTGGGCTGCCATGACGGACACCGTAGCGGTCGACCAATTGAAGTGTCCACGCAAGACACGATTAAAAAAATCTACAAAATTGTAAATGGTAGATCCAGAAAAAGGTGCGTTAGCTAGCTGAAATGATAGGCATTTCAAAAATTGCTATATGTTTTATATTGACCAAAAATTTCCAGATGAGAAAGCTGTGCGCCAAATGGGTGCCGCGCTTACTTTCAATAGAGCAAAAACATCCAACTTTTTGCGTCGATTTATAGCCATGAATGAGATATGGTTTCACCTGAGAAAAGGAATAATCAAAGTAGTGGACTGACCAACTGCAGGCAAGGTCCTGGCGTTTGTGTTTTAGGATGCTCATGGGATTATTTTCATTGACTGTCCTCAAAAGGGGGAAACAACAGGAATCAACGGCTTTGGCGAAAAAGAATGTGTTGTTTCATCAAGACGGTGCTCCAGGTCACACATCCACTATTGCGGTGGCAAAAATTAATGTCGAATTGGAATTGCTGGTGAGCCGTGATGAAACTTATTCGCCATGATGGACTATTTTCTATTTCAAAAACAAAAAAAAAAAAATAAAGCTAATATATTGTAAAAGGTTTAACAACAATGAAAGGTGAAGCTTGCTGTTGATTACTATTTTAAGGAGTTTGAGAGTTTTGAATGTAAACATGTTATAGAAGCTATTGAATATCGCAGAAAAAGCGAGGTTATGTTGAAAAATATAAAACATTTTTCACAACGTTTTTGTATCTTCTTTGTTAGATCGGCTGGTTTTGGGGCAGCCCTCATATAATATATTTTGCTTATACAAATTGTCTTTCCATATAGCTAGAATTATGTCGTAGTTGTATATAATGACAGATAGCCGGACAGACCAATCACTTAGTACAGTACAGTATTAGCACTACCTTTTTCAATACCTTCCGGACACTTCTGTTCTTGAAATGTTTTCGAACAGCATTTTAGCTATGGTGTTTGCATCCCTTTAGACGACGTAATTGCGCTATTCTGTTTTACCGGTTCCAATCCATCCATTGATGTCATCAATTTGGCACACATTTCGGATTTCATCATTGTTTTTAAGTTTTTTTTTCGTTTTTTGGTTCGGTTTCACGTATTAGAGTCCAACAATAGTCTCCTAGCATGCTTTTGTCCAAAAATTCTTGACATTTTTTTTTTCAATTTTCATTACATCTAGGTGAGAACGCTCCTTGTTCGTTGCTCACCGCTCATTTGTCTTGTAGAAAAAAAATGTAAATGCGAATGAAGAAAATGCATTTTGAGTGGCATTCGTGCACCTAATTCGTGATAATTTTTCAATAATTCAGCAACAATTTGTCTGTAGTTTTCACTCTTATTTTTTCCAAGAAAACTGTTCACGATAATCTTGAAATAATTCCATACAGCATATACTTTTCTCAATAAACATTGTGAAAAATTATCATCATTCAATAGCTTCCTGGTCTGAGGGCCAACAAATATGCCTTCTTTGATTTTAGCATATGAAATTTTAAATGCCGCACCATCTTTGTGTAGAGCTTAAAAAGGCCGAATTTTATGTGTAGTGGCGAAAGAAGAATGTCATTTGGATCAAATAATAGTTTGTTTGAAATTTTTGTTTTTCTGGAGAAAACTCAGTTCTTTTTGGCCACTATGTTCTGATGTAATGATGACATTTAGTCCGACTAACTCATAAACAAAGGAAATAACAATATTTTGTGCAACCTCCAATGACCTGAAATAGATTAATTTACAGTTATTTACGATGGTCTATATTATATACAAAGAAAGTTAAATCACACACCTTAAGGTCATCACAGATCTTCTATTTATTATCGTTGTTTTTGAGTAATGTCAGAATTTCAATCATTGATTCGTTATTTTCCTAGTAATTTTGCGTTTTGCTTTCTTAAATGTAAGTCCCGAAATAGATCATTCAGCTCAGCTTGAGCCATCAGTCTGATACACACTACCACTGCTGGTGGAAGATGTTTCGGACTCACTGTTCGTAGCACTGGGAATGTCTGGTAATGAGTCATTTGGTGGACGTTGAACTGGTTTGGAAACCGATGAGACATTCGTGTAAGTAATATTTTTTCGATTTTCCATATCGAATCCAGCAACTTTTGTCAAACAGAAATTACAATCGGTTTGGCAGTTACTTGATTTTCTACAAAGTACTGGAGTTGAAAAATCGAAACAGATCTTCTTGCAATTTGACAATTGTGCAACTAATGCAAAACATTGTCGGAGTCCATGGTTTATTCAAGTTTCTTACAGCAAATCCAAAACAATGTAAATATGTATATTTTAATGATTCTGATATTGCATAACCTTTTTATGCAACCAAATATTCACCACACACAAAATAAAAATAGCCTGAATCAGTAACACACGATCTCCCTGATATACTTAAGCGCTATTATTATGACGATTTAGAATGAATGAGGGCTTCTGTCAGTATTGACTGTTTTACAGTGTTGCCACCATACGATAAAAAATGGACAAGAGGTGTTAGCTCAATTTTTGCTAAATATTAGATAATATTAGTTAAAAGACATACTTCGTTTCTGCAGTTAATTTTTTTTCCAAATTTGTAGATCAGTGTAATCGGAGAAGTGAACGACTTTAACTACATTACACGCTCGATGGGTTCATTTGCCACCGCGAATTTGCATCACATCTAAATTTTATTATTACCAGCTCCTTTGATTTTCTCTAGTGCAAACTCAAAAGGCAAATTAGTCTCCGCAGATCGTATATTGCCGTTATATTGTCTCGCCACTATTTGTATAGTCTTCTGACGTTACCGATGCATTGCTGGATGCATTAATATAATAATTTTATCGTCCTATAGATGGCGTTTATCTTATACTATCATTTTGCTGACTTCTAGGGTTGATTTGTATCCGTTTTGCTATTGTACCGCTTGACTTGGAAAGAAGTATTTAGTCAATCAGAATATAGTTATTTATTTCAATTTGTGTTTTCTTTCAAACTATCTTGCAAAAATAATTTATTTTAATAGTAATATACATAGAAACTAAAACACAAACTAGACATATATCTGCAAAACAATGTTCGACATATATAATTAGGTTTACCTGAATGATATTTCTGTACTATTTAAGATCTGAACGTCATGTGTTGCAGGCATATTGTTAATAATATCAACAACTCTTTCAACTATATTATAGTAATGCGAAGTGTAATACCTAAAAATATAATGGAGAGATCAACAAAGTTTTGTGCATTTGGCACCAGAATAACTTTCTGATTCGATATAGCGATAGCTATCAGTTCCCCTATCCATATATTTTTTTTGAAACATGGTGGAAGTGTTAATTATAAATCGATTCCCGACAAAATTTGCATGTACTGCTGCACTGAAAAATAAGATCAGATTTTAAATTTTACAAAAAATCTTTATTTATTTGTCTTATCACCTTTCAAATATTTCTCACGTCCCTTAGACACAATACAGGTATGCCAACAATTTTTCCACTCGCTGAAACGCCACAAATAGTCACCTTCCGATATGGCTTCCAAAATGCACTGGCATTCACACCGGATCTCTTTAGTTGGCTCAAATAGTTGTCCCCGCTATGATCTTTTAAGTTAATAAAATAGTCAGAAATCACAACATTAAATAAAAGGTAATAATGAAGCGATATTGATTGTATTTTTGGGGAAAAACTCATAAAAGACTAATGCAATGTGAAATGACGCATTATTGTGATGCAAAAAGCAAGAGTTGTCTGCACATAAATCCGGCTTCTTGTTGAGAAAAAATCAACCAAAATATCGTTTAAAATGAAGGTGACAGATTTCTTTGGAATTCCAAAGAAGGCGGAGACGGTTCCAACTGCAGGCAAGGTCATGGCGTTTGTGTTTTAGGATGCTCATGGGATTATTTTCATTGACTGTCCTCAAAAGGGGGAAACAATGGGAATCAACGGCCGCTTTTGGCGAAAAAGAATGTGTTGTTTCATCAAGACGGTGCTCCAGTTCACACATCCACTATTGCGGTGGCAAAAATTAATGAATTAAAGTTGGAATTGCTGATGAACCGTGATGAAACATATTCGCCTGATTTACATAGCTCCCTTGGACTATTTTCTATTTCAAAACCAAAAAAAAAAAAAAATGGCTTGTTTGTAAAAGGTTTAACAATAAAATGAAGGTGACAGATTTCTTTGGAATTCCAACATTATCAAAAAAATCCCTAATCGTTAATCAACGGTTTCTGAACAGGAAATCCTGCATTTATTAGACGCGACATTTACCGGTAGAGTGTTAATGGTCTTTCTGGCCTTACTTCGCCTTTAATTTGATTTCGATTTTCTTTGAATTGTTTATGTCACATTTCTTTTCGACAAAATCTGTGCATGGAAAATCCATTTCATAAAAAAATGTATGTAACTTCTTTGCTGAAGAAATTATGTATTACACGTATCACAAAAATCCCCGAAATCAACTTACCTGCCACAGTTCCACCAGTTTAGAAGTAAAAAAAGAAAAAAAAAGTATTCGATATACCTGCATAAATTAAATTTGAAAACTGATCTAATTTTTGAACGCAATATTACTTTTCGAGTTGAGTATGAAAACTATGTATTGATAGAAATCATTAGCTGAAAACAGCTAGGTATCACTGGCCTTTTTGATCTTTTGCAGCGAGTCAGCAGAATTGATCTGCCATTATTTATTAATCCAACAATAACTCAAATCTAAAAAATAGGTAACTATACACAGTTTTTTAGTTTTATTCCAAGATATTGCAACAACTAATTCTTACTATTGCATAAAAGTGAATTGAATGGAGTTGCAGTCAATTTGGAAGGTAGAATAGTTAAAAGCCTTCATTTGCAAAACAAAAATAAATAGTAAAGCCAAACATAAAGAGAAAATTATTGTTCATAGAATGATTATCAGTAAGGGCAGTTAATAACTGTTTATAAGTTTGGGACACAGTGTAGTGAAAGACTTCATATACCTCTTCTCCACCATAAATAAAATGAATATTGTCTGTCAAAGAATTGGGAGAAGAGAATTGTTCGCTAACAAAGCCCCTCCCAATAAAGTAACATCCATCTGCACCAGCTGTTCGCTCAATTTGTCTTTCTGTACGCAGAATTCTAAGTGGTAACGTAAATGGACGAATCTGTCCTGGGAGTGTTTGGAAGACAAATTTTCCGTAAAATATATGATATCGACAGAATATGCATTAAGCTGTATGAGCTGCGTAACGACATCGATGTGGTTAAACTTATCAAAATAAACTACATTGCCAGGATAATATCGCGCACAACAAGTCTTCCGCAATGTATACGATATGCTGCCTGGGACTGGTCTGTCGAACTTCTATTGAAGGTACTCATAAATTTAAATGTCCTTACGAAGTTAAAACAATGTTTGTACTGATTTCATTAAAATCGCAGTTGCATCATTCCACATTAAACTCATAGTCACGAACCGGTCCTTAGTGATGTTGTCAATATAAAGATAAATGTTACCCTCACGATGATGCTGATGCTACCATCTGTGATGCTAATATTACTTGTGTGCTCCAGCTAATAAAGCATCATAAAAAGTTATTCTATATTCCTTAGCGCAAGCACTTTATCATCATCTCTCTTGGTATAAAATTGTTATTTCTTATAAGTCTACTCTTATCTGAGTGGTTGTATTAGCGCTTCGGGGGTAATTTGAGCAGTAAAGTGCAGAAGTACAGAAAAAATTAAAACTAAAACTTTATCCGCATTTTTATTCTTTCTTTGTGCTGATGTTATCACATTCTTTGATTAAGATGAATTTGGTACTATTTAGTATGATGGTTCTGACATGCAAAGTAGAATTCGAGAGGTACTTGGGCATGTATGATAGATATCTGTGACGAATGAATGACAGTGTGGCAAATTGTATAACGTGGGGCATTCACACATTGCATCTAAATTTAATTTTCGTTCGGTAAATTAACATATATCCATATTATTGTGGTTAATAACAAGGTCGTACAAAAAGTATTTCATCGTTTTAGGGGACAACATTCAATTTGTGCAGGTCTTTAAAATATTCATGTAAAACAACACGTTTTTAGGCGATTACATAATGTAGAAGTGGTTTATTCTCTAGCACTTTTCATTTTTGCAATTTATTGGTCACTTTTCAAGAAAGGTTGAATGCAAGGCTATCTGCATAAAATATATAAATTTGCAAAGTTTTTTTTTTTTTTTGGCCCACGACAACATTTGGTGGCTGAACAACATTTTTAAGGCAATTTAATTTAATTAATCTGTAAAAGAACATATCCGGTTTTGCTTTTGTAGAAGGTTCTGCGGGGGCACCAGTCGCTGG
>JAHXMU010026083.1:0-28007 GCA_019455685.1 Philornis downsi | reverse complement strand
TTTTTTTTTTAAAACATGGGTCCGTCGAATATGGGCAACCCTGTAGATAACACTTCAGATGACAGGTATGTAATAACTAACGGCCTTGCCAGGCCGGCGGTTTTGAAACCGCTAAATGGATAACCCTGTATTACTTTATAAATTCAAGTGATGGTTTTGAAACCACTAAATGGATAACTCTGTACCACTTTATAAATTCGAGTGTGGTTTCGAAACCGCTAAATGGATAACCCTGTATCACTTTATAAATTCGACATTATAGACATTTTAAGGAAATTTTTGAGAAATTCGATATAGAAATGTTATCCCTAAAAAACAAATGCTACAATATTTTTGAATTACGATTAAAAACTTACAATTTATCATCCCACATTTCTCTCAATATGTCCATGTATGAGTATTTCGAAATGCTGAAAATTCAGCGTATTAAATCTTGTAGTAATATAAATTTATTATATTTTTTAATAAAACATTAGAAATATTAAGAACTTATGAGTTTTTTCTTTCATAATAAAATTTAATAAAATCATTTTCAATCACCTCCACAAATCAACTGATTAGTTACTCAAGATGACATGAAATATAATTATTATTTTTGCATTAAACAGTTGCTATTTTTAAACAATGTTTGTATGACATGTGATTTTGTTTGTTATAACAATAATTAATTGTAAAAATATTATAGACAGTTTGTCCGACAGACAGGCAGACAGCCGGATGAATATTGTCGGTAGTTGTTGTTGCCATGTTTACATGGTAAATTTGTTTTGTAGTTGGGCAGTTGCAGTTGAACATTACTTCTATTATTTCAGAACGAATGCTTGTATATGTCTATGTATTGTGAATAAACGATGTATTAACAAACACAACAAAAAATTAACATAAATTACCTTTGAAATATCAATAAGTCTGCCTTCAAATCGAATGAATTGGAAGAGAAATACACTCAAAAATGGTGCAGGGTAATTTCTATTCAGATCATATATATTTTTTTTCTTTTTAAAATTTCTAGTAAGTAAAATTAGAAATTGTATGAAAATTTTCATGTTATCTAAAGGCTAAGATAGACAGTCAAATTCAGCACACATCATGTATTTGATAAACTTAGTTCTAAGAATGAAAGTAAAGGGCATTGCCACGCCCATTCTGATACCTTCAATACAAATTGACTGATTTGTCAAAATTTAATTACACCGGATTATTCATTTTTCGGTTTCAAAAATAAAGTTGAATAAAACACATCTAAAGCTGTAATAGAGGACAGCTCAGCTTATTACATTGTATTTCTTCTCCCGAGAGATACGGCAAAAGTTTAACACCCATAAAGAAGGAAGGAAAGAGGGAAACCAACTATCTTTTGACTAAATGTGTTTCATGACTTTTGAAGTCGATTGTTTGGCTGGCTGACTGTTAAACGCGATAATATTTCACCAGATCGTAGCTGGAAACTGTAAATGCGATATATTGGCCCGCCCCTTTTGATATTTCCAAAAAAATCGTCCGATTTTTGGAAATTCTATTTTTTCCCCTGTAACTCTTAACTCATATATTGCATCTATCTAAACTGTTGTCCTCTATATTGGTTTATAGTGCTTAACTAAATTTCTAAATCTCGACCGATTAATTGGGCATCATAACATTACATTTGGTTCATCCCACAGCGCCAGTTCTGCTAACCAAAAGTAGCCCACTGGGCACATTACATCACAACCACAACTTTCATACTGAGGGTGAAAGTGAGGTTCTTACCCATTTAAAGTTTGATAATAGGTTAAGGTCGTTTCGACACTAAGACCTCTAATCATTCGCTTTACCAGATAAGATTATTTTACATTATTTTTAAGTTCACCAGCTATCCTGAGCAAAACTTTGGAGCCAATCAACTACTAGATGATTCGAGTGGTCTTTCGCTTCCTTTACTCAATTCTCAATTAATCGATTTTCACGGTAGAACTGTTTCGGTCTTCCTATTCTGGTACCTCCCATATTAAATGACGGATTGTACCACTATATTCTTAGGTTCATGCATTTTATTTAGTTGCAGTAAATTCAGCGTTTGATACAGCAGAGTCTTAGAAAGAAAACGGACTAAATTGTTACGTCCTTTCTGACTGCATACAAATTGACCGAATTTCTGAAATTCATTTTATCTTCTGTAATTCCTATTTAGTAGTCTGTCCTTTGCATTAATTTGTAATAGTTGATATTACTTGAGCAAAATCGGCCAAATAAGTACTACTTTTCAGTTATCACTAATACGAATGACCGATTTAAGTCATAAATTCTTAGCTTCACATCTTTCAAGAAGTTGTATTGAATTCAGTCACATCACATCATGTGTTTGATAAACTTAGTTCTAAGAATGAAAATGGACGGCATTGCCACTCCCATTCTGATTCCTTCAATACAAATTGGCAGATTTGTCAGAGTTTAATTATACCGGATTATCCATTTTTCGGTTTCAAAAATAAAGTTAAGCAAAACACTCATAAAGCTATGATTTCGATGAAGCTTTTATTTCATTATAATGCTTGGACTTTGCCATTATGTACGGAATACAATGTCATTTAATTGACCGCCTCTGGATTGGTTGGAGCAATGGATCCTTTTGAGGATCCACTTTTCGCACATTTCGGGCGATATCTCGCCGATAACTTGACGAATGTTAGTTTCCTAACGCTCCAACATTTGGGAATTATCCGCGTGAATACGATTTTTGATGTATTTCCACAAAAAGAACCTAACGGCATCAAATCGCATAGTCTGGGTGGCCAATTAACGTCGCCAAACGTGAAATTACTGGAAACTTCTCATGCAATAAAGGCAAAATCGATCGTGGCATCGTCTTGTTGAAACCCCACATATCATCCAGTTCATAGTCCTCAATTGCAGTCCAAAAAAACTCCCATATCGCTCTGAATTGAAATTCGGATTATCCGCCACACTTTCACAAACGGAGGCGATATTTTCGGCACTGCGTACATTGCGATAATGCACAGGGCTGCACAGACCACATCTTTAACGCTTCCAGTCTCTTCAAATTTCTTTGTAATCTTGTCAATTCCTTGCACAGTAGCTCGATTATGATGACCATAATCACCTTGTAATGCGCGAAATGTGATCATGTTTGAATCTTCACAATTATAGTAAGTTTTTACAATTTTTACGCGTTTTTCGGTTGTTGAGCTATCCGTATTCGTAAATGGCAAACCTTTCACTAAATAAGTAACACTTCAGACGACAGGTATTTAACAGGTGACATCTTTGCCAGACCCTAAATTTTATAGTAAGTTTTAACTACTTTTACGTGTTCTTCGGTTGTTAAACGATCCGTATTCATAAATGGCAAACCTTTTACTAAATAAGTAACACTTCAGACGACAGGTATTTAACAGCTGACATCCTTGCCAGACCGTAAGTTTTATAGTTAGTTTTAACTATTTTTACGCGTTCTTCGGTTGTTAAAAGATTCGTGTTGGTAAATGGCGAACCTTTTACTAAATAAGTAACACTTCAGACGACAGGTATTTAACAGCTGACAGCTTTGCCTTACCGTAAGTTTTATAGTAAGTTTTAACTATTTTTACGCGTTCTTTAGTTGTTAAAAGTTTGGTATTCATAAAAAGCAAACCCTTTACTAAATAAGTAACACTTTAGACGACAGACGTTTAATAATTAATATCTATGGCAGACCGATGGTTTTGAAACCATTAAATGGATAACCCTGTATTATAAAATAAACCTTAACGCAAAGATTGCAGTGGCTTAAGTTTGTAAAATTTTGCTTGGTAAAATTATAAGATATTGATCATTAGATCACTCCCTTTCTGGTACCTGTTTAGATTAGATTACCAAATTTAATCCTCCATACGAGTATATTTCTAGATTCATATCTATCATTAAATTGTACTAAATACTCGTACATAATGCAGTACAATATAATGCGGCAAGTAACAGGCTATTAGTAAACTTAGTTCTGCGAATGTAAATGGATTGCAAAGCCACGCCTCTTATGTTACTCCCCAAGCAAAGTAGCCTAATTCAAAGATATCTCCCTAAAAATAAATAATTGCTCCCTAATTTTAAGTGGATGATGGTAATTTCGAATAAATACGTTGAGTAAGTTCATTTAGAGCATAAAAATCTAATCTTTTCTGGTATTCTGCACACTTTGGCACTAACGCAAAAGGACGTCGGCTGAAGGCAAGGAAGATACAGGAAGGAACATATGCAAGCCAGTTTACCTGACTGAAATATCGGTATTGTTTTTTGGAATTACTGAAACCTAAATCTCTCTAAGGTTTTCGAAATTGGAAACATTTTCTTTAGTATCTTGCAAATCAGCTAAAGGATGTGATCATTTTCATTATTCTTTGCCAATAATTTTCTGAGTGTATTTCATGTTATCACTTCATATTTTGTTATAAAAGTTGAGTAGCTGTAAAAGCCGGCTTATGGTAATGACATCATTAGTTTCATTCTGAATCAAGATTGTTGACGCTAATAATTTTATTATACAGCCATCTGTAAAGCGGTTTGTTATTCTATTATAATTTTTCCTAATAACTGGTTTGACAGCTCAAACCTGTAAAAGGCGCAATTTGTTAGTTTTTAAATGTTTTGTTTTTACATATTTAAGTTATTACATTGTTACCTTTTATAACAATTGATGATGACGGAGGGTGGCGGCAAGTACGTAACTGAAAAAGGCGAATGCAAAATGAAGTGGGATAGGATCATATTCGCAATAGACCTTTTAATATGGAAATCATATTTCATTTAAGGGAATATTGAAATATTTATATTATTAAATATTGAAATGCAGTGAAAACAATTGCAACGGACAATTCTCCGTCGTTTTTTCTGCAAATTTATTTCTTATGGTATCGGGAACAATTTAACTGCCCTTAGAGAAGTTGACCTCTTAAGAGAACTGAGTACATCTCTCCACAAGGTAAAATGGGCACTAAATATTGTGTCCTCGTGCGTTTTGTTACTGTTTCATTTCACAAAAATCGACAAAAATGTGAACGATGACATAAAATAAGTAGAAAATGTGATTTTGAAACGCACTAAGCTCAAGCTAAAAATATATAAAATATTAAAATCTAAAACTCTCTCTAAACTAATCTAATCTAAATCTAAAAACTCTCTAAAACTCAAATTTGTCCTTCAGCTATGTTCGAATTTATCACCCTCGCATGTGATGCATCGAATTTCAGTAAATTCCATCTTACTTCTACTTCGAAAAAGATCTTGCTTGTAAAATTTCATGGTTCAGACTACAGCCACTACATAGAAAATATTACGAGTTTTCTCCCGTAAAAGAACGAATGTCGAAAATTCCCATTTACGCCATATTCGAATGTGGCTCGAGAGAACTGTACACGAACAACTCTTAATGTCTCAATTAAAGTTGGAAAGGTTTCGCACTTCCTCGTCCCCAATAACAGGAATTTTATGATCACTTGTTATTCCAGACCACATATCTATATATCCGAGGCCGGTCTCGGAACTAGGTGAACTGACGTATAGATAGGTCTAGGTGTAGATGTAGTTTGAAAACAATTTTTTTGTTGAAAAGTGGCAACCTTATAAAACATATATTTTAAGTTTCAAGGCGCCACGCTGTTTAGTATTTTGATTTGAGCCATTTAAAGTAAACGATCTTAGTGAATTTGAAAACATGGAAAAATTGGTCACCGATATATAATTCAATATTTCCATTTGAAAGGTCTCTATCCATCCAATATTAAAGCCGAGCTAGATTCTACTCTGGGGGAGTCTGCTCCTTCGCTTGCGACTGTAAAATATTAAGCAGCAGAGTTTAAACGAGGCCGTACGAGCTGGCAAGAGGAATACCGTAATAGCCGACCAATTGGGATGTCCACGCCAGACACGGTTAAGAAAGTCCACAAAATGGTACTGGATGATCGAAGGCTGAAGGTGCGTGAGTTAGCTGAAATGATAGGCATTTCAAAAAGTGCTACACATCGTATATTGACTGAAGCTTTGAAGATGAGAAAGCTTTGCGTAAGACGGGTGCCGCGCTTGCTTTCCATAGAAAAAATAGCGTTGAGAAGATGTCTCAGTAGAATGTTTGACGTTGTTTGACCACGATAAAGCCAAATTTTTGCGTCGATTTATGACCATGGATGAAACATGGGTCCGCCACTTCACATCTGGGATAAAGAAACCGTCAAAGCAGTGGACTGAAATGGAAGAATTGTGCCCGAAGAAGGCGGAGACGTTCCCAGCTGCAGGCAAGTTCACGGCGTCTGTTTTTTGGGATCCGCATGGGATTATTTTTATTGATTATCTGTAGAAAAGAAAAACCATCAACGGCGAATATTGCGCTAATTTATTGTAGCGTTTAGGTGATGAAATTAAGGAAAAAAGGCCGCTTTTGGCGAACAAGAAAGTGTTGTTTCATCAAGACAATGCTCCAGTTCAAAAATTTACTATTGTAGTGGTGAGAATTAATTAATTAAAATTCTAATTGCTTCATAACGCACTTTATTTGCCAGATTTAGCTCCCTTGGAATATTTAATATTTTCAAACTTTAAAAAAATGGTTCGGTGGTAAAAGATTTACCAAAAATGATGAGGTGGAATCTGCGGTTAATGGCTATTTTAAGGAGTTTGACAATTCTTACTTTAAACAGGGCATAACAGCTTTTGAATATCGCTGAAAAAAGTGAATCGAGATTATGAGAGATTATGTTGAAAAATAAAGAAAAATTTCCCCCACTTTTTTGTGCCTTTTAGTTTTGGAACTGACCTCGTAATCAGGGTAGTGGTCAGACTGCCGTCAATAGTTTTAGTCAGTTTTCCTTGGTGTGTCTTCTCTTTATTGACTTACTGTATTTGAATGTTTATTTCCAAATTGTGGCTGCCATTGATGTTGTCATCATTGAGAAAAATGTGTGGAAATATCGACAGTGTTGTAAAATAATGTTTCAAACAATTTGTCATGCTTGAAGGCAAATTTTTTATTAGCCCTTTTGACGTTTTAAAAGCTAAAAGAAAATGGATTCTATTAGCTCAACGAGAAGATATGATTAACAGTTTGCTATACAAAGTGTGTTTATTATTAGGAGGTTTCCAAAAAACAAAAAGAAGGAATCAAATGAAGGACAAGTTGAGTAATATTTTATTTAGGAAAATATATTGCAGTACATATAAATATATATATATATATATAGAAACAAAACTATCATATACCCATTAATGTAGTTGAAATCTAACTAATTCTTTATGGAAGATTTGCCAATACCATTAAGTTGTTCATTACAATTTTATGGTTCGATTTCTATCGTTAAATAGCATTCACATCTTCTGTTGAATGACTTCATCGCCATAATTCTTCGTAGAGCAAGCAATAAAGTTATAGCAACGTTTTGTTGAAGCTGTTGTAACATTTTGAAGCAGCTGTAAGCGATAACATCACCAGTTAACTTGCAATTGATCAATTAATTAAAATACAATTAACATTCAATTGTAAATTCCAAAGGCATTTTGTTTCGACCAATTTGTAATCTCAAAGTGGTTAAACAAAATCGACGTTAATTTGCAATTATTGCGGAATGTGCTAAAAATTTGTAATATTTCTTCAGTATGCGCTTTCAATAGTTTTGGACGATTATTGTTTTTCCTTTTTAGGAAACTCATAAAATTAGACTTTATTTGTTTTGGCCACGTTCGTCTTTTAGCGGTATCGCCGTTACTTATGTGGTACCGCCGAAAAACTTTTGATTTCAATTTCAATTGAAATGTAAAACAACCATTGACGATTTAAAGCATTCGCAAATATATTTATGGAATATTCAATAACATGAATAATAAAAATATTTTGTTATTATTTTCCCAGAAAATGTATTTGGTAGGCGAAAAGCGAAATTATGATGATTGATATTAGGCATGTTTTATTCGTCACATCTAGCTTGGAATTGATTGATGGATTTCACTAACAAAATTGTTTATGTTTTAGAAGATTTGTTTTTTTATCAACGAAAAGAGAAGAAACGTAAATTAACACTATTGAAGAGTTTTCTGAATTAGTTTTTTTTTTTTTTTTTAGTTTTATCATTTGTAAGAGTTTCAAAAATATAGAATCACGTCACGTACATTTCGCAATATTTGTATGCCTTCATTCGAAGGAATGAAAGTATTTATAAATCATTTGATGGGGTAAAATATATTTGACCAAGCAGAGCGCTTTTAAACTACCCAGTGTCATTTGATCAAATTTAATTGAAGACTTTTTTAGGCGATTGAGCGACGTCCGCCAGCTTAACTGGCTGGTAGACATGATAACTGCCATAAATCTGAAGCAACTTCTTAAAATTGTATAACTTATTTTTTGCCATCATAGCTGGGAATGGGCAACTGGGATACTTATATCGGGCCACCCTTTGTAGTATCCATCATAAAAATTGACTGATTTTCTGAAATTCAAATTTTGAAATTTTAACTTCCTATTCATAGAGTGGAACAACATAATTTTTTGTTCATTGCATTGCTTTATAATAACTAGCGAATTTCAAAAGAATCGATCAGTTAACTACGGCTTTTCCTGTACTGCCCATATGATCGATTTAATTTTAGATATTCTTAGGTGGATATCTTTAATTTAGTTTCACTAAACTTAGTCAAAATTAGTACGCATTAAGCGCTTGCTAAAGAAGTTTCAGCAATAAAAACGGACTGTATTGGTACATCCCCTTTGGCATAATATCTCTCATAAAAATTGGCGGATTTTTCCAAATTCAATATATCTCCTGTAACTGATAATTAATAGTCTACAGTAGCCTGTAGTTTTGTCCATTTTCAGGGTGATGCCCAAATCGTGGTACTGTCAACTGCCAATGGAGACCCTTATATTAGGTGCGCAACAAACTTCTCGCTGTTTTTTTTATAAAAAAGAAACTTTATTATGAAAATATGTTTACAAATGACTCATTGAAATTATTGCCTATCGCTGGCTACTAAAAACTGTTCATCTTTTGAGGTTATCCACGAATATCCTTTCATTCCGTTCCCTTCATTGATGTCGTCATATGAGTGGAACTGCTGGTCAGCAAGACTGTGTGCCATCGAATGGAACAAGTGATAATCAAACGGCGCAATACCTGGAGAAATGGGGTAAAATTAAGCATTTCAGCGTTCTCAGGTAAGTTTTAACGGACTTGGCCACGTGAGGCCGAGCGTTGTCATGCTGAAGAATCACTTTTTCGTGCCTCTCCGCGTATGATGGGCATTTCCCGCGCAGAGCTCGGCTCAATCGCACTAATCGAAGTCGATACCGATCCCCAGTGATGGTTCGCTCGTAATAAATAATACCGACCTGGTCCCACCAAATACAGAGCATAACCTTCGCAGCGTGAATATTCGGCCGAGGTGACGACGTAGAAACATGACAGGCAGCCCCCATGACTTTATTTTCTTTGGACTGTTGCAATGAATCGATTTTTTAACATCCGTTACAATACGGTGAAGAAATCCTTTCCTTTTTTGTCGCTGAAACAGTTGTTCCCAGACGAAAAAACACCGCTCAACGTCCCTTAACTTTAACTCATAAGAAACCCAAGTTCTTTGCTTTTGAATCATTCCCAACGCATGCAATCGCTTGGAAATGGCTTGGCAGGTAACTCCTAATACTGAAGCAAACTCTGCTTGCATTTGACATGGATCACCATCAAGTAATTCTGTCAATTCTGTGTATTCGAAGGGGGTTTCGTCTTCCTTCGCGCGAACGGTAGACAACATCAAAATCACCGTCTTTAAAATTAGGGAACCAATCTCGACACGTTGGCTTACTTAAAACAGCATCTCGGTAAACATTTTGCAGCTCTCGATGAGCTTCAGCCGTCGTTTTCTTCGACTGAAAGAAAAAATCAATACTTCCCGCATATAACAATTATTTGGCACAAAATCATACATATTCACACAACTAAAAGAATATGAATTCAAAAGAAAACCACTATGGTATGTTTACCATATTCCTAAACTTGGCTCATGATGTTTAGATTATGGCAGAATCGACTAGCACTTACAGCTGGCGCCATCTATTGGCAGACAGCGGTAACTTAGTTGCGCACCTAATATAAAGATGTTGAAGGAGTTTTTTTTTACCTAGAACTGCGCCGAACACGTATCCGTTTCAACGGCATTTGGGTTCAGGAAGATGGAGCAATTGCACACGTCGCCAGACCAATTATAGCGAAGTTTCAATGAAAATTCTCAAACAAATTAATATTCAGAAACTCCACTTTCTACTGGCCCCTAAGATCATCTGACCTGACTGCATCAGACTTGTTTTTACGGGTTTATGTCAAGCAAGGGGTGTATAAAACGAAACCAAGGAATTTGACTGAATTGAAGCAGTTTATTAAAACAATAATTGAGTCGATCCCGAGACGAATAATTTTCTGATCAGATGTCGCATATGCGTAAATGACCATGAAGGTCATTTACGGTCAATCATCTTCAAAATCTATTAGTTATATAAAATAAAATTGAATTTTCTATAGAGAAAAAAAAAAAATAAATAAATAAATGAAATACGTTGATGAAAAAAAATTATTTGGATTTTGGATTTTTTATTGTAGTGCAATTGGTGCACCAGCCTGTATTAGTTTATAGTGCTTTACAAAATTTGACAAAAATCGACCAGGGAATAAGCTGTTCTAGCTCCTCCCATAAGCCATATATTCTTAGCTTTATGTCTTTCAAGCAGTTGCTTTGAATTCAGTCAAATTTTTACCATTTTCTGAACCCGCATAATTTTTTTCATATTTCAATTTTATTTATTTATATTTAATATAAATTTATTTAAGCCCTTCTTCGAAGTTGAGCAATACAATGTAAAAGCAATTTCCATCTCTGCATTTAGCTAACGTTCCCATTGCCTTATCAATGCGCCTACGTAGGCTTTAGCTAGATGATCTATTGAACTTAAATGTGTAAAGTGGAACGAACTCATTCGCAAATTTCAAAATTCGCAAGTTGTAGTTTGTGATTTTAAAGCAAAAAATAAGAAACAAACAAATTTAATTTACCAGACGTTTTAATAAAAAAATAATAAATTTTTAATTTGTTTCTTTTCTATTTGATATGTGTGAATGAATTATATGCATATGTGAACTTTATTATCAATACATTCACATTCCAACATACATTAATTGAAATAACAAACTTGGCATAGAAAAATAAATCATCCTAAAGAATATAAATTTTATTGCTCAGACAATGGAATAGAAAATACAGCAGAGCGACTCGTATTACTGCACTTTGTTTTAAATTTTGCGCTTGATTTTCATTTATATACAGATTATCACTAGAATACTAGAAATTATGTTAAGCAGACAGAGTGTGCGTAAGCCCTACATAGATTCTGTAAATAATTTCTCTAACTCTATGGTCGTCACAACACCAGCGATACTGACAGCAACGTGAAATGTAGTGACACTTGTTTCCACTCGGATTCGCTACCACAATAATCTGGCGGCAGTCCCTTGCTCGTGTCAGGAAGACAGCAGCTGGTCATGTTCAAAACTAAAATTAACCATTAGTTCAATAGATTTTTAGAACTCACATGATGATGTCATATGGAAATTTACGAAAATCTAAACATGCATGAAAGGCAACAAATGTGTTTTATTGCAAATATTGGTGAAAAATTTTTTATTTTTATCGCCACAAAATGTTGGCGTTAAATTTTCCTTGGCCTGTGTGGCAGTTTGGAAACATTTGTTAATGATTGAATGAACAAAAATTAAATGACATAATTGTTTATATTGGCCGTAAATAAATGCATTTTTAAGCAAAACAAAATGGAATTGGGGCAATATCGCACTAGCGGAAAAATTTAGAAGAAAATTAAATTAAAAAAAACCTAAATAAATTAGAAAGTATCTATAAAACCTTCGAACACAAACAGTTTTTTGAAATTTTAGAAAAAAAGGTGTATAAACTACGTTTGTACTTAATAATTACCATGAAATACCGCAACTACCAACTATGAATTATATGTATAACCTTGAATCATGACTAGGAATTAATTGAATTAATTAGAAACTAGTTTTGGACGGTCGCAAAACTAGCCGACCTGACATACGGGTGATGCCAGTAGTTTGAAAAAAGAAAACTGAATTTGGTGAAAAGAAGCAATCTTATAAAATACAGGTTTTAAATTGCAAGGCGCCACCTGGTTTACTATTCTTATTTAAGTCATCAAAATTTAACGATCTCAGTGAATTTCTAAACATGGAAAAAATTGGTCACTGTCATGTAATTCAATATTTCCGTTTGAAAAGTCTCAGTCCGACCAATATTAAACGCGAGCTAGATTCTACTCTGGAGGAGTCTGCTCCTATAATTACTACTGTAAAATATTAAATAGCAGAGTTTAAACGAGGTCGAACGGTCGTACGAACACCGTAGAGGTCGACCATTTGAGGTGTCCACGCCAGACACGGTTAAGAAAGTCCACAAAATGATACTGGATGATCGAAGGCTGAAGTTGCGTGAGTTAGCTGAAATAATAAGCATTTCAAAAAGTGCTATACACCGTAAATTAACTGAAGATTTGAAGATGAGAATGCTGGGCGCAAGATGGGTGCCGCGCTTGCTATCAATAGAGCAAAAACAGTGTCGTGAAGATGTTTTGGAAGAGGTTTTGCCCATGTTTCACTGCAATAAAAACGAATTTTTATGTCGATTTATAACCAAGGATGATACGTAGAAGAGTCTGCTTCTTTGTTTGCTACTGTAAAATATTAAGGAGCAGAGTTTAAGGAGGCCATACGAGCAGCCAAGACGAACACCGTAATGTTCCGCGCCAGACACGGTTACGAAAGTTAACAAAATGGTATTGGATGATCGTCGATAAAGGCTGAAGGTGCGTTAGCTAGCTGACATGATAGGCATTTCAAAAAGTGCGATGCATCATATATTGACCGATTATTGACTTGAAGATTAGAAAACTGTGCGCAAGATGGGTGCCGCGCTTGCTTTCAATAGAGTAAAAAAAGCGTCGTGAAGATGTTTTAGTAGAAGTTTTGGCCATGTTTCACTGCAATAAAGTCGAATTTTTGCATCGATTTATAACTATGGATGAGACATGGGTCCATCACTTCCTGCCAGAGGCAAAGGAATAGTCAAAGCAGTGGCCTGGAATGGGAGAATTGTGTCCAAAGAAGGCGAAGGCGGTTCCATCTGCAGGCAAGGCCATGACATCTGTTTTTGTTTAAAATACTCATGGGATTATTTTTATTGATTATCTTCAGAAAGGAAAAACCATCAACGGCTAATATTATGCTAATTTATTGCAGTGTTTAGGTGATGAATATATGGAAAAAGGCTGTATTTGTCGAAAAAGAAAGTGTTGTTTCATAAAGACAATGCTCCAGTTCCACTATTGCTATGACTAAAATTAATTAATTAAAGTCCGAATTGCTTCATCACGCACCTTATTTGCCAGATTTGACTTCTCAGACAATTTTCTATTTCCAAACTTGAAAAAATGATTCGTTGGTAAAAGATTATTATGACAGCCATAATCGACCCGTAATGCACGAAAAGTGCTCGCTAATTTATATATTAAGTTTGAACTATTTTTACACTTTTTTTGGTTGTTAAACGATCCACTTTCGTAAATGGCAAACCTTTCACTAAATAAATACTTCAGATGACAGGTATTTAACAGCTGACAGCCTTGCCAGACCGGCGGTTTTGAAGCCATTAAATGGATAGCCCTGGTTTTAATAATTTTAATTATTTTTAATTTACTTATAAATAATAAAGTGCTGAAAAACTTTTTTGTAGAGGTGTGTTTGGTCCTTGTATGGACAGTTTTCTTTCCATTGGATTTTTGTCAATTTTTGGCTTCTCCTACATAATATTGTATTCATTATCTCCAGAATAATGGGTGCGTTAAAGATAATGTTTTATATGGTAAAACATAGATAATAGATATATTTATTTAATATAAATATATATGTATATATATTGTTGCATTTTCGAATAACCACACCGGTAATAATTTGTATACCTATAAATTGCAGGTGATTTCTTTTCGCATCTATCAATTGCTAGGACATGTTATTGGCTAAATTCCTTAGCATCGTAGACGAAGTACTGACTCATCGCCATCAACCAACGGCCTTTTCTCATACGTAACATATTGACTTAAATAAATTTCCTTTAAAAATTTTAATCTATTTACTATTTGCCAATAGTCCAGAATAAGGACGTTCTCTTAAAAGAGTCCATTAGTTGGGCTGACTCCTTCTCGCAACTGGTAACTGCCAGCGCATATTGCTTTCAATTGACGAATATATGATATTGCTTGAAAAGTATTTAAGTATTAACAGTTTTAATAGTATGTCTGGGAAAAAAATTTCGGCTATTCACTGTACGGCCAAATTCACTGTACGGCCAAATTTACTGTATGGCCAAATTCACTGTATAGCCAAATGTTTTCCCAGGCCTACTATTAGGGCGGCCCCTTAAAGAGTAACATACACTCTTTGATATGAAATGAGGGAATTTCTTGAGTTTCTATCAACTTATTTAAAGGATAAATGATATAAAAATTACTATAAATGTGTTCTTCGCGGAAAAGTTATTTCTCCAACAGCCTCGATATTGTCTAGATTCGTACATAGCTTGTCAATGACTCTAAGATTTATTCATGTTAAATTTTAACCCTTAATTTCGGACTGGTCTATTCGTAAATTCTAATGACGATCAAGAATATTTATGGTTTGTGGGATCTCACAGGAGTTTTTCCAATTGTTAGAAAATAGAAAAGAAAATCTTACTGTGTCCCTCCATCCACGGTGGTGGGTAAAATTACGATATGTTGAAATGTATTGCGAATGTTCCATCATTCCATAGGTATTCTGATTTTAAGAAAAAAAAAGATGTTTAAAATATCTTAAACTACACTGAAAGAAAAATTGATAACGAAAGATTAGAACAAAAACATTAACTAAACTAACTAAAAGACACATCTATTTGTTTTGCTATGAACACCAGAATTTAGTTTCCCATTTGTTTCATTATAAAGAATATAGCGATTCCTTTTGTAGTTATATTGAATATTTTGTAATCTAAAGAGGCTTACTTAAGTTGTAATAAGTAGTTTTAGTTTCGCACTTTTATTTCTACCGAACAATAATTGCTTTTTAACACTTTGTTGACTTTATGTTAGACATTTGACATAGATGCGGTCTTTTGCTTACTTACATATGTTTTCCCATACAGTTAACCCAGCGAACATTTTGGGTTAAAAATTAATTTTATAAAAAAAAAAAAAATAAAATAAAATAAAAAATAAAAAAAAATTAAATAAAAAATAAAAATAAAATAAAAATAAAAAATAAAAAAAAAAAATAAATTTTACTCGGAGCGTGAGAGCTCTAGATATTAGTATAAATTTGCGAATTGCATCGACTTATAAATTTAATACCGAATGAAACTTTCGATAGTGTTACCGGTAATTGTTGCTATGGTAGTAACTGAAAGCCAAGCCAATGGTCGACTTTTGAAAGATAAGACATCTCTTACTAAATACAATATTGTTCCTAAGCTGACCATTCAATACCTTTAATTTGATTTTTTCAAGGGAAAAAGAAACTTTTAATTTTGTATTAAAATTCAAATAAAAGTTGTGTTTAGTAATAATATATTATGTTAGAAGCTGTACCAAAACTACAATTAAAAATGTTATAGAAATCATATCTAAAGGAAATATTTTACACAAAAAAAGGAGGTCTTCAATTTTGTATTGAAATTCAAATTCAAATTATATTAACATCATATTGGAAAATGAAATTGAGAACTATACAAAAACTTCAATGAAAAAATCCTTCGAAAATAAAGTTACTGACAATATTTTACACAAATTTGTTTGGTTTCCAATAACAAACTGAAAATTTGTTAGGTGGGGACATTCACAATTTGTTTTTTTGAATGGACTTATGGGTGTAAGTACGACTCTCAACAGTTTTCGCTGGGTATCTCTTCGAATTGAACCACACTTTGCTACTCGGTCTACAGTTTAGCAGTAAGTAATGCTCCACATAGCATATTTGTAGTAATTTCTGCTCAATATAGATAACATTTTTGTTCACTCCGTTGCGGCATTCGGGGGTTAATTAAAAGACAACAATAATACGCCAAGCGTCAACACATAATTTATGGCCACAGTTTTGTGGTGGTGGTGGTGGATTCCTTTGATGTCTAACTGACAGAGCCAGAGCATTTTGCTTCACAAACGCATCATTGAAAGCATTTTTCTAAGTCTAATGCAATTGGTTCGATGGACGGATGGATGAATCGATGGCTGGAAGAGTAAAAACGACAGACACTCTTCAGCCGTTGTAATGAATGGAAATTGTTCATTGTTAATTATGCATTCACGAAGTTTTGCAATTGAGAATGAGAACCGATCGAAAATCTATTGACTATGTGTTGTGTCGGTATGGCTGGGTTTATGAAAACAGGTCAAGGATTTCAAAATATGTAATTTAATTTAAATAGAAATTAAAAATGCAAACAAAACGAAAACATTTTACAACAAGAGAGCGTAAAATGTAATAGATTTCTTACGAACTAGCCACTCACAAACGGATGCTTCTATAGTAAGGGTTTGAGAAATGTTTTCTTTAATAAAATTCTTTTATAAAAAAAAAAAATAGCTCACATAAGTGTGGTTTTGGTGCTATAAAGAAATTCACAGTCTGTTAATCCAAAATGTTACGCCTCAAGAGAGATGAAGAAAAACCAACAATAAAGAGTTAACCATTTAGTAGTTTCAAGAGTACCGGCCTGACAGGGCTGTCAGGTGTTGAATACCTGTCGTCTAAAGTGTTATTTTTTTTCTATGAAAAGTATGCCATTTACGAATATTGATCGTTTAACAACCGAAAAAACTTGCTACAGAAGTGGTGATTCGAACATGGAGACTTTTCGTGCATTACGGGATGATTATGACCGTCATAATCATCATTATCATCAATAAAGAAACTGGAAGCATTGAAGGTGTAGTCAGACCTTTGAATCTTTGCAATGTACGCACTGCCGAAAATATCGCTTCTGTTAGTTAAAGTGTCCGCAATTGAGTGTGAGCAATTGATCCTATCTTACGGCTCATTATGGGGTATTTTGCACTTGGATTTGCACCTCCATCCAACTCACGTAACAATTAAAGCTGGCTAAACACTCACAACGTCGTAGATTTGCTGATTGGGTGCCACAGTAATAGCGGCTTTCAATGCTGATTTTTCGAACAAAATTTTCTTCAGAGATGAAGCTAATTTCTCACTCGGTGGTTACGTCAACAAGCAAAATTGTCGCATATGGGGTTTGAGGAATCTAGAAGTGATTATGGAAAAGCCATTACATCCGGAAAAAGTGAATGTTTGGTGAGCATTATGGTCGGGTCATATTTTTTCGAAATAGACGCTGGAGGAGACGTTACCAATTCAATTCTGTGCGCTAAGGCTGTATGATACCAGACCTTGTTTTGGCCTGCAATTGAAGATTATTAACTGGACGATATGCGGTTTCAACAAGACGGTGTCATGAGCCACACATTTGGCTTTATGGCATGATAAGTTTTCAGAAGCAGTAATTTCACGTTTTGCCGACGTCAATTGGCCACCAAGATCATGCGATTTGACGCCGTTAGACTCTTTTTGTGGGGCTACGTCAAAGACCGTGTTTACGCGGATAATCCACAAACGTTGAAGCATTTGATAATCAACATTCGTCAAGTTATCGCTGAGATACCGCCCGAAATTTCGCACACTTTTGTCGAAAACTAACTCAAAAGGATCTACTGCTGCAACCAATCCAGAGGCGGTCATTTAAAAGACTGTATTTCGTACATAATAGTAAGGTCCAAGCATTATAATGAAATAAAAGTTTCATCGAAATCTTAGCTTTATGTGCATTTTATTTAACTTTACTTTTGAAACGGAAAACTGGATAACCAGTTATTATAATGTTGATAATTATAATTCTGAAAAATGCTTACTATTAATGAAAGTTTCGTAGACATTATAAATATTTAATTATAAAAAAGTCAACAAGTTCCAAATTTTATCCAAAAATATTTGTTTTACACTGAAAATATTTTGCATTTTTACATGCTTATTAAAAACGTATTTTTGTTCATGAAGAATCAATAAATGAATAAATTCATTGTTTAAGAAACTTATTTATTAATGTCCTTAAATGGATAAACTGGGCATTGATTATATGTAGACATTTATATTATTATTCGTATGTGACTTAGGAATAAAACAAGAATTTATTTTGTATACCCTTCACCATAGGATGAGATATATACTCGTGTTTATATATATATGTATATATATATATATTCTTGATCGTTGTAAACATATTCGTCGATTTAAATGTGCCCATCCGTCCACTTGTGTGTTGAAAGCACGGTAGAGAGTTAACCGCTTTAGTTACTGGTTTAAAATTTTTTTTAGAAAAATGGCTCATGAACATAGACAGCTAAAATTTGAAATTAAACAAAATTTGTCCTTCGGAAAAATGTTGCCCTAGTATGGGCTGAACTCATCTCAAAATGCAAAATTTTGTCAATTATTTCTCTATGTAATAGGAAGCAGTTAATAGGAATAAGAAACAAAAATTTTATACAATTTAAGTTTTTTTTCGGGCATAATTGTTGAAATATACAAACGTACAAAATTTCACTGGAAAAACAATATACGAGTAAATCATTGTATTAAGTTCTGAAATTAGCACGCAGATGTCGCCTCTAGCAAAAAATCAATATTCTTTTTGGAAAATGGCAATTTTTAAATGACGGCTGTTAACATTTCATGTCATTTTTATCAGTTGATGACACTGAACACAGGAGACGTCCTAAAGACGCTGCACTGGAAAACATCGACAATCCTGAAGATTATTTTCGATAATTAAAAAGTGAAAGTAAAGATATCAAAATGCTGTGTAGTAACCATTTTGGGCAAAAATTTTGGCATGAGAAAAACGTTTTCCAAATGGGTATCGCGTTTATTAACAGTGGAATAAAAACATCAAAGTGTTATCGATTCGAAGAAAAAAATATTTTTTTATGAACAAAACGTGGGCGTAGCAAAATTGTATTCTTTCCACGCAAAACATATGAAATTATTTGTTTTTTCATAACTTTTAGTTACCTCCTGTTTCTTAGTAAATAAATGAAGAGTAAAATTATGAAAAAATGCTACGATAGACCGAAGTGACTAAGTTTGGTCATTTTTGATCACCACACAAGTGGACGTGTCAAAAATAACCTCCTGCCGTACATAAGATTTAATTAATAATTAAATACATAATATAATAATATAATAAATAATAATTATATAATAATAATAATAATATAATAAATAATAATTAATTAATTAAATATCTATTCCGGGTATAAATCTTGTAACCGACTGTATCGCGATGATAAATACACATGACTATTGTTCGCATGACCGTGGGTTCAAACCTGCATGCAACGGCGGTCACTTCTATGTGTCTGACGACCACTTCGAGTAGTCGAGTATTCAACTAGTCTGGTAAGTGCTTCTCAAACTGTGATTTTCGGAATCGTCGTTATTGTACGCGAGATCGCGGGTTCAATCCTGCATACAACGACGGTCACTTCTATGTGTTTGACGACCACTTCGAGTATTCGAGTAATAAACTAGTCATGTAAGTGCTTCCCAAATAGTGGCTTTCGGAATCGTCGTTAAACCTACCTAAACCCATTGAATGAGTTTAAAAATAGAAAGCGTGTAAGCTGAAGCTTCCCTATTTCATTCATGGGATGCAGGGGAGTTTGTTTTTTTCTCGAGTAAAAAATCGTTTATTAAATATAAAACAGGGTAACTGATAAATATGACAACCATTGCCAAATTAATTTCCATTGCAAATACCAAAAATACTGTTTGACGATGATGTTGCACATCGTCTACGATAGTGTGGACCACAATCTATGCCGAGAGGGGTATATAAGCTTGCGCTAGACAAACCTTTCAAAACTATGCAACTTTGCTTCCGTCATAGGCGTAGCAAGGAGGCTGTTGTGGGGGGCTTAGCCCTCCAAGAACTTTTTAACAATCCCAGGGGGTTTCAGATTAGGTGCATTGAATGAATTTTGCCTCCCTCACAATGAATGAATGATTGAATTCCCCCAGAGAGGGAATTTATTACTACGTCAACAGTTCCTGCCCACTTGTTAATTCTAAAAGTTCCCAAGTAGTGTTATTTACCCATTTTATAATTCTATTTTTAATGAAAAAATCATAAAAATAAAATTAGATTTATACTTTTTAACAATATTCGATGATAATAATAAATGAAATTAAACATAAAATATTTGAAATTAAAAAAGTGATAAAAATATAAACATTTAAGACTTATTTATGTTTTGAATGTATCTTATTCCAAAAACTAAAAACTATTTATCAAGAATTATGTGTGAAAAAAGTTTTACAAGCTGTTTGTTTGTGTTTTATAAATATTTAGTAATTTTTTTCTTGTTCTTTGTTTCGCGATCGATAGCTGAATCATTATTATTCTCCTGAATTCAAAGATTGTAGTAACCGTAAAACTATTTCAAGATTTTATGGAATCCTACGTGCTTTTTAATATAATTTGTATTTTTATATTTTTATTACTTCAATTTATTAATTAGAGCGTAAGTAATGGTGCGATGGTGACTTCGCAGTAACTGTGATGACGAATAATTGCCCAGCTTGATTAGTAATTGTTAATTTCATTCGGTTACGTTAAATTAATTTAATTAGTGAACATGATTAACAGCTTTAAATGCCGTTTACGAATAGAAGAATGCTGTTTTAATAAACAAAGGGGAAGATGAAGAATTTCGTTTTTTATTTTTTTAATGTTAATGAAACCACGATAAGAATTTGGACCGAAATTATACAATAGCAGTAGAGAATATGAATCACTGGATTCTAGTGAGCTTAGCGAAATTTACAATTGTTGCACAGTGTAGTGAAAAGGAGAAGAAGAAACGATTTGTTATAACTCCAGTCATATGTAAATTACATTTACATTTACATTCTATCAAATAAGTATTCAGAATTATTTATCATTGAAATATCTATCATTGATTCGAATTTAATGCACCACCCTGAATGAAGTACCCTTTCCAAATAATACACTTATGTTAAGGAATAATTCAATCGTCAAAACATATTTAAACGTATTTCCTGGAAAACATTTTCATTTGAATTCTCTTGTACAGGGTGGGCCATATGAGTGTTGGCGATTTAATTCTTCAATTTCTCGGTAACGCGCGGCGCGAGGTGGCGGGGGGATATGTTGTTCGCTGCGCCGCTTCCTGGAAATTTAGTCGCCATGGAGCCGTACACGGGAGTGCAGCGTGCATTTTGCGTCCGAGCGTATTACGAAAACAATAAATCAGTGATTACTGCACGACGTTTGTATCGGCATGAACACGATTTACACGATTTAAGTGAAGTTCCAAGCGCCAATGTGATACGAAAATGGATCAGAATGTTCGAAACAACCGATCTGCAAGATCAGCCGACTTTGTGGAGCGTATTCGTGTTTCAGTTCAGCGAAATCCGCAACAGTCAACACGTAAGAGAAGTCAGTCTTTGGATGTCAAAAGAACAACTTTACGACGAATTTTGAAACGTGATTTGCATTTGAAGGCTTATAAGATTCAGATAGTCCAAGTATTAAAACCCGATGATGCCAATAACCAACTTAACTTTGTCAATTTGATGCTAGAGCGGATCAATAATTTCTGCAACGTGATTTTTAGTGATGAGGCCAATTTTCACCTTAATGGCCATGTGAACAAGCAAAATTGTCGGTTCTGGTCCGAGACTAATCCCCGACGCTTGCATGAACGTCCACTTCACAGCCCTAAGCTTGTCGTGTGGGCTGGGATAACGTCAACCGGTATTATTGGACCATACTTTTTTGAGGACGAAAGAGGGCATGCGATGACGGTTAGAGCGAACAATTATTGCAACATGCTAGCAGACTTTTTGGTGCCAGCTTTGCAAGAACTTCAAGGCAATACCTCGAGGATGTGGTTTCAACAGGATGGGGCCACATGTCATACGGCTAGGGTATCCATAGAGCTGCTGAAAAATGTTTTTCCTGGAAAACTCATTTCGAAAAGGGGGAATATTGAATGGCCCCCACGTAGCCCCGATCTCTCTCCATGCGATTATTTTCTATGGGTCTACCTCAAATCGGTAGTCTACGAGAATAATCCGACCAATTTAGAACAGTTGAAGAGAAACATTATTCAGGAAAGTAACAAAATACCGAGAACAACTTTTGAACGAGTTTTCCAAAATTTGCGACTTCGGTTCCAAGAGTGTCAAGCAGCCGAGGGAAGCCATTTGGACAACATTATTTTTAAGCCTTAAAAATTCCCATACTTCTACTTTTTAAAAATACAAATATATTTTTTATATGTTTCGTAGTTTTTTTTTTTAATAGAATATTTAAACCGCCAACACCCTTATGGCCCACTCTGTATATTTTCTGTGGACTTAAAACGGGTGCCTTAAACCCAAAATTCCAGCTATAGGAAGGGAAAAAGTTTGAGTAGTAGAATTTAAACAAGGCGGTATGAGCTGCCAAGATGAACATCATAGTTGGCGACCAATTAAGGTGTCCTCGCTAGAGACGTTTAAGAAAATTCTCAAAATGGTATTGGATAATCGTCGGCTGAAGGTGCGTGAGCTAGCTGAAATGATAGGCATTTCAAAAAGTGATATACATCGTATATTGATCGAAGATTGGAAGATGAGAAAGCTGTGCGCAAGATGGGTGCCGCGCTTGCTTTCAATAGAGCCAAAAAACAGCGTTATGAAAATGTTTCAGTAGAGTGTTTAGCAATGTTTCACCACAATAGAGCCGAATTATTGTGTCGATTTATAACCGTGGATGAGACATGGGTTCACCACTGCACATCCGAGATAAAGGAACAGCCAAAGCAATCGAATGGAATGCGAGAATCCAATGAAAGCGAGTCTAAAGAAAGCGAAGGTGGTTCCATCTACAGGCACGGTCATGGCATCTGTTTTTTGGGATGCGCATGGGATTATTTGTATTTATTACTTTCAGAAAGGAAAAACCATCAACAGCGAATATTATGCTAAGTTATTGCACAGTTTAGGTGAAGAAATTATGGAGAATGTGCGCATTTGGCCGTAAAAGAAAGTGTTGTTTCATCAAGACAACGCTCCAGTTCACACATCCACCATTGCTTCATCATGCACCTTATTCGCCAGATTTAGCTCCCTCAGACTATTTTCTATATTCAAACTTGAAAAAATGGCTCGGTGGCAAAAGATTTGCCAACAATGAAGAGCTGGAGTCTGCGGTTGAGGGCTATTTTAGGGAGTTTGATAGTTCTTACTATAAGCCGGGTATAGAAGCTATTGCTCTATCATTTTAAAAAGTATATCGATATAAAAAGAGATTATATTGGAAAATAAAGACAGTTTTTTGTGTCTTTTTTGTTAGATCGGCTAGTTTTGGGATTGTCACCGTACCGTTTCTTTGATTTTCCACCACTTTGTGTTGGTTTTTAAAAGTTTCGTCTTAGGTAGAAACCGTAAACTTACGTCTCATCACCGGTTATAATGGGTTTTATGTATGTGAGGTCAGAATTGACTCATTCTACCATGTTTGCAGCAACATTTACGGTATTAAGTTGTTGAGGGAAATCCAGGTCTATCGGAAATAGTCGAGCGGCAACGCATTTCATACCCAAACAACAGTATAAAATGATACGAACTGATTCGTGAGACACCAAGAGTTTGGCAGCCATCTCTGTCAAACTTAAATGACTACTTTCAGTCACCATTTCCTTCATTATTTTGGTGTTAACTTCAGTTGAGGATGTTGACGTCCATCCAGAGCGAGGTAGATCTTTCAACACATCTCAACTCATATGTAAGTTTCTTCACCGTAAGGCTTCTGTAACATCTTCAGTTATTTGTTAAGAAAGTTACTTGGGGAAAGTATCTCCATATATGGGGAAGGATAACCCCTTTAAAAAAATTGTATCAAAATTGTCAAATTTACTATAGCCCACCTTTTTTTATACTACAAAACTTCTTAAAAACAAGCACAGTTTCAAGGAACTTCAAGATTTATGTAGTTGAATGTGAGAAAGTCATTCTTTTCCCATGCGTGCAATGTGCTGGAAATTTGTTTTTGTATTTTTTGAGGTAAACAAATTTTTTACATTTTTTCATTAGGCAAATTTTGCATAAGAAAAAAAAAACTGAGAATACTCGTTTTTGGTTCTCATTGATTGACTGGTGATACAATGAATTACCACACACTGAAAAAGGTTGCCTTAGAAGACACCAAATGCTACACCGTCATGGTCCAACTTCATGACATTGCAATGCTACCAGTAGCATTTCCTTTCCTGAGAAGAAACCACATCCTTGGTAGTCGACAAATAACAGCAGCCAAATCCGGTTATAACAACAGCCGTACCCGCAAAGAAGTATGAATAGAGAACAAACGAAAAACAAAAAAAACAAATATTAGACAATGATGGCAGAAATTTACAGTGCCAACTCAATTAAAACTCAATATACTCGTATTTCTTCGAATATAGGAAAAAATCGATATTCTTGACGTATTTGAGAATGCCATAAAATAATACAAGAAGATTTATGTGTGAGATTCTAGCTAGCAAATATCTGTCTGTGTGTTGGATATAGACTTCCATACCATCCATTGGATTGCAAACAATTTTTAGAAAATATTAGTTAATAAATCTGGGATGGTTTTATTAGAAAACAACTTCTGCATGATTGAATATATTTCAATGAAGTCTTTGGCATGAAAAAGTGATTCTTCAGCATGACAAAGCTCGGCCACACATGGGCAAGCCCGTTAAAATCTACCTGGAAACGCTGAAATGGGAATTCTTACACCATCCGCCATATTCTCCAGATATTGCCCCGCCCGATTGTCAGTCGTTCCGTTCGATAGCACACGGTCTGGCTGACCAGCAGTTCCACTTATATGACGACATCAAGGAATGGAATGGAATGGAGGGAGATTCGTGGACAGCCTCAAAAGATAAACAGTTTTGCCGTGACAGAATTCGAACTTTGCCAGAAAGATGGGGAAAAGTAGTAGCTAGGGATGGGTAATCATTGTAAACACATTTTCATAATAAAGTTGAATTTTTATAAAAGAAACAGCGAGAACTTAGTTGCGCACCTAACGTATAAAATAATAGTCTCCCAATTATTTTTCCATAGACCGAAAAAATTATTATTGACTTAATATTCGCAGCCATTGCAGTTTCGATAAAAGCCTCTTCATTATATTACTTGCAATAACCGAGGACGCACTGTGCTCGTATCTCAGTTCTAAACCACAGCACAGCCTTTGGCCTTTAGATCGCCTTTTATACAGTCTTTGCTTTTTTTTTTTTTTGTATGGCTATGTGAGTGAATCTTCTTCCTCTGTCTCCGTTTATATGTATGTGTGTATTTTGTATCCATTTTTCAAGTTTAAGTTCAAAATAACAATGAAATGAGCAACAGCAGCAAACTAAAAAAAGAGGAGAAAAAACGTTTGGAATCACCAACAATTCCGGTCTCATATGGCGGCGGTAGGCAACAGCAATGCAAACCCAAAAGAGAAAAACGGTCTTATTTTTTGTTATTTATAAATTCGCACCCAGTTTGTGAGACCATAACAAACAGCGCAACCAGAAAACTGGTTAAATCCATATTAGACATTTAAGGAAATACTACTCTCTTGGTGCTGTAGCTGTTGTGACTGCTGCTGATGTTCTTCAGCTGTTACTGGGACATGATATTGCGAACCTTGTAGAGAAGGCAATGAAGGAGACAGATGCCAATGATGATGGCGATGATGCTGCCTGCTACTGCTTATACTGCTGTTAGTGATGACGACATTGATGATGATGGAATGTTCGAAAACAAAACCTAGAATTTAAAGACATGAAAACAAACGCAAAATCACTTAGCGGTTTAATACCATTTCCCCTTTAAATCTTGTGTTTTTTTGTTTGTTTATCTCCTTATGATCGATGGGTGATCGCGAGATATTGAATTCGTAATGAGATTTAGGTAGATTTATCAAGCGTGACCGCCTCTCTGTTTAGTTTTGAAATGAGTTCGGCTCAGATCTACCTGTAGCAAGTTCTGTTTTCAACACATAACATGTCTACCAAAGTTTAGCCGCTGTTTTATGTTGAATTTGAAAATTACGTTTAGTATTTATATACATATATAAAATTAGTAATATAAAATAAAAATATAGTATAAAATTAGTAATATTTTTATATTATATTATTTATTTATTTATTTTTTTTTTTTTTTTTGCTTTAGGACTTGATATTAATTTTATAAGAAGAGATTACGTATTGGAAAACAACAAAAGTTCGAATTTCTTTAAAATATTCACTTTTTTTTGGAATATTCACTTCTTCATCCTATAACTTATAAAATATAACAGTTTCAGTCCAAGAGCCTTATGAAAAGGGACTTGAACATACCCAGCCAAATTTTCTGTTGCAAATAATTGATTAAAAAACTAAGGGGGCGGTCCCAAAGCTATTTATTTCTATTTCTATTTCTTTAAAGAATTCTGTAATTGCTATTATTTTAAAAAATTTTCTTTATTTTTCAACATAAACTCCTTTTAGCTTGATACACTTGTTCCAGCGATATTCAGTAGCTTCTATACCCTGTTTACAGTAAGAACTGTTAAACTTCTTAGAATAGACATCAACCGCAGACTCCACCTCTTCATTGTTGGCCGGGCTTTTTTTAAGTTTGGTTGTAGAAAATAGTCCGAAGGAGCTAAATCTGTCGAATAAGTTGCGTGATGAAGCAATTCAAAGTTTCATTAATTTCGGCTATGACAATAGTGGATGTATGAACTGGAGTATTGTCTTAATGAAACAACACTTTCGTTTTTCCCCAAATACGACCTTTTTCCATAATTTTATCACCTAAATGTTGCAATAGATTTGCATAATATTCGACGTTCATGGTTTTTCTTTTTGGAAGACAGTCAATAAAAACAATCCCATATGAGCATCCCAAAAAAACAGATGTCATGATTCTACCAGCGGATGAAATCGTCTTCGCCTTCTTTGGACACGGTTCTCCCATTTTAGACCACTAATTTGAATGTTATTTGTCTCAAGAGTGAAGTGTCTTACCCATTGTTATCGACGCAATTTCCATTTACCATTTTTTGTCGCCATTTTTTTTGTTATCGACGCAAAAATTTGATTTTATTGCAATGAAATATCGCCAAACACTCTACTGTTTTTGCTCTATTGAAAGCAAGCGCGGCATTCAACTTGCGCACGGCTTTCTCTTCTTCAAATGTTTATAACTTTTTGAAATGCCCATCATTTCAGCACCTCAATTGGTTGACAAATACGGTGTTGGTTTTGGCAGCTCGCACGGCCTCGTCTAAACTGTGCTACCCAATATTTTTCTATGTAGTCAACTACCAATCTAACGCTTTTGGTAAATTTATAGTTTAGTTAACAAAATTAAGATAAATTTTGGTTTCTTTAAAACCTATTTCAAAAGATTAATTTGACAATTTATTATGACTAAAAACGATTGTTTGGTGATAATTGGATGAATAGTTTTTGTCTTACTTGCGACAGTGTTGGAATTATCGCCCAAAATCAAAAAAATCAAAAAAGTGGAAAACGAATATTTTCAATTTTAATGTAGAAACCCAAATATCTTTGTGGTTAGAACAGTTAGCCAAATATGTAACAAAAGGCTTATTCGTACTAAAATCAGATTTCAGATCAGAAAGATTTGTTGCAGTCGATTTGGTCAAATTTGACATGTTGTAGTTACTACTATTTTGACTGTGGATGTTCAAGAAATATTTATTGTAAAAATATATTTCCTTCACTGCAAAGTCTTCATATTTCT
>JAHXMU010026082.1:0-12490 GCA_019455685.1 Philornis downsi | reverse complement strand
TTTGATATTTCTATTAAGCAAACAGAATACTCTACATCTGATGCTTAAACAGAGTTGTATGAAGTAAAAACTGGAACAATTTTCATTTGCCCCGAAAGCAAACAGCAAATAGAAAACTTTGTATCCTATACTAAAACAGAAGTAACAATTGGAATAATTTTGCGGTTTTAAGATTGTAAAAATTTTCTGTTACAGGAATTTTGACATTTGCTTATTTATACACCAAATTTGATTTAATAAGAACAACAAAACAACAGGAAACAACAACGAAAAATTTCTTATGATACATTAATTTATCTAAAACAACATGAATTCACAATAATTTTGCTTATAATGCCGAGGTTGGGACTCAGATGGAAATTCTTCCATCGCCATTCCGTTTTGTTACATTGCTCTCAAATGTAAATCGCAAGCGAAAATTTTTCATTTGAGGCTAATACAGGGTTGTTTGAAGTAAGCGTTGGAGATATTTTCTATTGCTCCGAAACGCAATTAATGTTCGGAAATTTTCTTTCTTTTTGCACATTCGTAAATTTTATTTTTTTCCTTATAGTGGTTTAAATGTTCATTTGAGTTTCGACGAATTCTTTGGTTGGGAACCTAATTATGCACATACTTGGTTTTTTCTGATATTTTTACAGATCGCATTATAGTTTTTCCAATTTTTCTTAGTTCGTTGGATTTTTAATTTCGACCTGCTGCCGGTAGAGGTAAACAGTCATGCCTTTGGCGCACAGGGATGTTCAATATTGAGTATGTGGCCTTGAATTTTATAATTTATTTCTATTTACGAGTGCTTATCATCCACCTGTTGGCCAGGGTATCACTGTTTCGCAAATTTGAATGAAATCCGATGTCTTTAGTTATTCCGGGTTTTCGAATGGTTTGTGCTAAAACAAAACTTTCTTTCCAGCCAATCAAGTGTTTTTAACAATTTTGTTATATAAAAAATATATAGCTTATTAATTCTTTCCTCTACTAATGGCTTTTAATTACAGACAAAATTTGTCATTCTCTTAGTAAACACAGTTTTCTTTTTTATTTCCGCTTTGATTTCCACTTTCGTATTACTTCACCAACCACGAACTGTGCAATATGTCGATCATTTCGCTCTTTTTATAAACATATCCCCTCCAAATCTGGTCAGACATATTTTTCAATTTTGACATTTTTCTTATGTGTAACGTTCTTTTAAACTTTGCCATTTTTATTCCTCGTATTATGTGTTAAAAAATTCGCACCGTCTTTTGAATTTATGAATGAATTCAATTAGCGACACCTATTTGCAGATAGTACAAGCACTCTCATTTACGCAAGTGAGTACATCGCAACTTACTGGTGGCAACTCTCCATTACAAATACAATCTGTTACAATTTAAACATTTGACATTCATTCATATTTTTTATCGCACATGTCTAAGCTCAATACTGTAATTTTACTTTTGATTTTCCAATTTCATTTTTTTTAGTTCTGGGCCTATTATAAATGAACCTCAATGAAATCTTCAATTTCCCTGTGGATACCAATGAAGAAAGCTTTACGGACATGGTGGCAAGTATCGATTCAAGGTTCTGCTTGCTAATTCAAATTCTTCCTTTTTTATTCTTCCCTATATATTTTAGGTAAGCCATTTTCCGGGCAGTGGCTGCTTTCCAATATAAGATATAAAAAACACAGTCCATCCTCCGGGTTATTCACCGCGGGACATTCATATTTCAGATTGGCGCAAGTATGACGTTCCGATTTCAGTGTTGGATATCAATACAAGAAGACCGTTTGCCAAAACCGTTTGTTCAGGACAAACAATGTTTCATGGAATTTTTTCCTCGGGAAAAGAACACAGTACCTAGCTTTACTGCTGGAAATAACTGGCTAATGTTTGCACATCTGGTTTTTTTTCTGACATGATTCTGTTGCTAACAAACTAGCAACAATAGATTAAAGACAGATAAAACAGTACTGTTATGAAAACACCTTTCGTACCGCGCCATTTAAAAGCTATTGATGTGTCAACATACAATATGTTCACACCAAGTAAAATCATCGTACGTACTATTAATTGAATGCTATACAAAAATTTTGCAAAATAATGTATTTATTTTGTATTGTCTCATGGAACTAGTGGCAATAGAATAATGGCAAATAAAATAATATTATTATAAAAGCAGTTTTCCTAATGCGTCATTAAGTAAATATTGATATATCAACCATGTGCTCAATTGAATGCTATACAGAACATGTTTCAAAATTAATGCATTTAATTAGTACCTATTCACGCAATACTGCTTTCAATTAACAGAAGTATAAGAATTATTCACTTATTATATAATAATCAACAATCAAAATTGTCGCATATTATATGCTCGATGAGCCAAGAAGTGATTGTGGAGAAGCCACTGCATCCGGAAAAAGTAAGTGTTTGGTGCGCATTATAATGTGGAGAAGTCTTTGGGACGTATTTTTTTTTTTAAATCTACCTTAAGAGGATCCACTGCTGCAACCATTTGAGACACGGTCACTTAAATGATATTGCATTTTGTACACAATGCTAAAGCCCAAGCATATTGAAATAAAAATTTCATCGAAATCACAGCTTTTTCTTTGTTTTGTTTTAATTTTACTTGAAAACGAAAAATGAATAACCCATATTTATGAACTCTTGGGAAATAGTAGTCTGTAATGTTTGCAATGAGTTATTTGAAAGTGCGGTATGAAATATGATAAAGCATCTTCGTTATTTATATTGAAATAATTGGCTAGATTAGAATTCATGAAAATTGGAAAAGAAATTGCCCTTTCAAGGCCGAATTTTGCTAATCATATCAGATACGTGTAAACTATGTAAATGGAATACTGATTACCAATTTCTGGACGAAACGTGCTATATTTTGATAACTGTCTATTAGAGTAATTTTCAATTTTTATACATCGTTACCTTAATTCCGAAAGACCACAATTCATAATTTTTAAGACCTGCAGTAAAGAAAGATTAGGCGGCTCTTTTTCTCAATAAATTGCACAAATAAATTGGATCATTTTCTTACGTTGCCTATAACTTCCGTATTTTGCCATCCAGTGTGCTCTAGACTTTGATGCAGTAGTTATAAAGAAATATTCTAAAAGTATCAGTCGGAACCTTGGTTTTAACAAATGTTAAGTTACAACAATATTAAATTACAAATTTTCATTCGCCCTTCCATGGCAGTGCCTAATTTCTTCACCTCGGTAACACAGCTGAGTACAGGTCCATCAGTCAAACGAACTAGTGGTTTGCGAGACAACCTACCCCGCAAAAGCATCATGTTGATCTTGTCGACAGAAACATCCACATCGACATATTTCGACCAATGCCTAATTATCGTCATCATAGCCAGGACCCTCTGCTACAACTGGGAACGAGACGGACCCTCAACCATGATGAGTAGATCATCAGAATATGCGCAAACTTTGCACTGATCACTTAACTGACGCAATAGTGGTCTATCACGAGTTTCCATATATTTGAACCACAAATGGAACTTTGCGAACAGCCACGGAGAGCGTCGAGCTCCACCGTACTATTTGACCCTACTACACTAGCTGTTCTGCCAGAGAAGTAACTACGCCAAAGGCACAACTCCTGGCACTGTACCTCATGACATTCTTCCAGCAACCCCACCGACCTCAGGTAATCGAATGCGCTCTTAAAGTCAACGAAAATTCCAAGAACATAGTTCTCGGTGCATCTCTGAACGTGCATCTAATCATCTTCAACACTACCCACCCTTGTGAATCCGAATTGAAAAGGGCACATGTCGTCAAGGACTCCCTCATTTAATCTTTGCACCATTATTTTTTAGTACTTTTCCAAGCACTGGAAGCAGTCTAATACCTCTGTAAGATCGAGGATTGCAGGTGTTGGGCGACTTAAAGAGAACAATGACCCTGGCTGTATTCCACTGACACGGAAAATAGCCAACATGCTTACAATGCCTCTATAAAGCGTCTAGGTAGTCCGGAAAAGCCCCTCAGACGCTTTTACACATCTCTTCGGTTATACCGTCCATACCAGGTGAGCTCTGCGATCTATCAAGCGTCGAGCTTTTAACGATTTAGCTCTTTCCAATTTTGTGCACCGGATACCACCTTCGAAGGAGGTGAGGCGCGAGTCTCGGACCCCCGAAATAACTCTCTCAACAAAGTCTGAAGGCAATCTGCCCAGGAAATCAGGATGGCATTGCCATCCTTTATTCCTGAAATTTTCATATTCTTTCCTTTCACCCTACAGATGCGCTACAGATGTTTCCAGGGATTATCTCTATGTTGTATGCTGAGTAGCAAACTCCCGCCACTTCGGCATTTACTTATACTCGTTAAGTGCGTCTCTATACAAAGACCTGAGGTGATCCAAATCAGTCGGACTCCCTCCTCTTCTGACATAATTCCTGTCTTCACCACCTTATTCTCCTCTTAGTACGCAGCTCGCTTCTAAGAAGGATACTGTCGTTGACGAGGTAAACAGCCTCAACAATTGTTGATACCTGTCATACGGTTAAGGCCTGTAAGGACACATCGGCAGCCGCAGCTGCGATGTGTGACCCATATGCATCCCAGTTTACATTCCTGGTGTGACACCTCCTGATGCCTATGCTGCTACCTTCAATCCGTTCATAATTGAGCATAACTTCAATGTATGTAGTTATGGTCACTCATGGACGGACTGACCTGTCATATACTCTGAAACCTGGATATGGCTGCGCTATTCGCAATCGTCACATCAATGTCGCTAACCCCATGCCCACTATCAAAAGTGTACAGTTTGCTCGGTTCGTTCACATCGTGAAGTCCCCTAGAATCCACATCGCTTAACACCTCACCCTGAAACCAATTTTGGCAGCCGGACGTAGCGCCAGTTACCTTACTGAACCACTTAGGGAACGATGCATTCGCGTCTAAACTGAAGATTATAGGGTTACCACTTGAAAGTGATAACACCGTATCCACATACATAAGATAGGGCTCCAAAGACTGACTAAACTTGCAATACGATTTAGCTAGAAGAAGACAACCGAAATCAATTTCAACGGTGCAATCAAAACTAATGCCATTGACAATAACTGCAGCGTTATGTCTCGCATCAAGAAAAAACCGCATAAAAGCAGGTAACCTACGCACCGCACTATGGGCTACATGGGGCTTCTGTATAAAAGCAACACTGCAGTTACTGTCACAAATAGCCTTCCCCAGTTCTTTCATCGCAGAGACACGTCTAACACAATTTAATTGTAAAAGGCGATTACTCATCTTAATGCCTTGCCTTCGCCCGAGCAGTGGTCCGAAGGATCCCCCCAAAGAGTGCAGTTACGGCAAAAGACTGAATTGAAACAGTATGTCATATGTTCATATGTACATGCTGACCACAGCGGAAGCAGGCATCTTCCTTAGCACGATATTCTTTCCTGAAGTGATTGAACGACAGGCACTTAAAAAACTTGGCACCAAGTCCATTTCTCGTATGCCAAAATAATACCAGCCAATGTAACAATGTAGCCAGCAGAGATTCCATGGCTGAAGCCTGGCCTTCCAGAGCAATATTTACTGCTCCATCCTTGGTCGAGTCCCACGAACGGCTATGGAGAGGGACACCAGTTTTAAAAGCGTCTTGGGTCATTTTACCCTTGAGGTTTTTCTGGAAGAGGTCACCCATGAACAAGTCAGGAGTGATCTTCGAGTCCACCGAATCCGTCAGACCAGCTTCGCCGAACTTCTTGTTCTCGGCGATTTTTACGCGTTTCGCCAAAACGTCCTTGCCGCTCTGAATTTTTCGGCCACGAACCACCAATGGCCAGGTTCCGATCGGCTTATCAGCTGATGCAATGATTGACGGTAGCACAGCTAGAGCCTTTGCTACAGAGACAGTCGCCACCTACTTAACCTATATAGTATACTTATGTTCATCTATTTTTGAGTATGAAAGTGGATTGACTGTGTTGAAATCTCATACAAATTGACCGATTTATCGAAATTTAATTTTTTCCCTGTAAACATTAATTTGTGGTCTACGGTTTCCTTCACTATCGATGAAAATCCTTTTTACTTCTATGAATGAAAGTCGTTTTGACTTCTAATCTCACCTGTCTTTTGCGTGCGTTGGTCATTATGATAGCGTTAGTTTCCAATGAATTTTACTTTCCAAATTATAAGCTAACACAACCACAGTGTTGAGAATGGAAAAGAAAACTAATCAGAATCAAATGGCACCGGAATATTTATATTATCTGATTACTAGAAGGAGAGAAAGGAGAGAAAGAGGGAAAAAGAACACACAGATGAAGCAGCTCTTTCTGGATAAATATCACGTGATAATTGGGTACTGAAATTTTGGAGTGAAATTAAAATGGCGTTATTATTATTAGCACTGTTTTATTTTAAATTATGCAATGTATTTGCTTTAATTTTAACATATGGCAACAACAATGTTCAGATGTTTATAAATTTGACTTTTACTTTGTTTATGGTGATACATAAACACGAACTAGTCTCCGATTTGTGGTGTTTCGATTGTGAATGAATTTATGAATTTAATATACAATTGCCTTAGTACTGCGGTTTAACGCAACGGCAAAAGTCGAAAATTTGAAAACTGATAGTGCGAAAGTGTGCGAAAAATCAATATAGTTTGCTGTAATTTTTGCAACGGTAGCGTATTTAGGTAGCCCTGTTACGCCAATCAAACCATCCCCTAGATTAGTCTGGCAGATTTAACCATATTTGAGATTGTTGTATGTTTATTAAATTGACGTAATACGTTCTTTAATGTAAAAATAAATAGAATTCAAAAACATTGACACTTGTTTTTTTCTGCATGTACTATATATAGGTAATTACATTTTACTGGGAAGCTATAATATAAATTTCACTGGTAATAATTAAATACATGGACGTAACAGACTTTATTTTTTATATTAAATATTGCACTATACTTTGTAGTTTAATTTTGATGCTATATAATATGCCTTTTTGGCTTTTTTGCATAGCCATATATGCATAAATGAAATAAAGTAAACAATGCTAACATATTTTAAGATATACTTGTAAAATATGTTTACATTTTAATTTTAACTTTTGATGTAATACAATATCTACATTTGTTTTGAAATCAAAAAATCATAAAATAGAGCATCAAAAATGCTACATACATAGTCCTGCCATATGTTCTGTTACACAATTTCCAGCGCTTATCGTTAACTTTTTTTTTCAGAACACATGCACTGATTAGTGAAGAATACTAGTCAGTTTGGTTTCAGTTTGCAATCTATTAACATGGAGTGGGGCGTTAAAGAGAATCGAGTCGGCGTAATAGCGTTGCATAAGTGCGGAAAGAGTGCTGGCCAAATTTTCGAGTTGCTAAAACCACTCGGAATATCAAGAATGTTCGTTTATCGTTCTATTGCTCGCTTCGGCGAATTGTCTGGAGTAGAAGACAGGCCAAAAAGTGGTCGCCCGCGCGTTGTCCGTACGAGTGCGGTAGTAAAGGCAGTGCGTGAAAGAATTCGGAGAAATCCCCTTAGAAAGCAGAAAATCATGTCCAAGGAATTGGATATATCAACCAGATCCATGTCTAGGCTGATTCGGGATGATTTGCATATGAAAGCCTATCGTCGGTCTACGGGGCATCTTCTAACTCCTCAGCTAAAAAAAATTAGGCTGGAAAGATGCAAGCGACTTTTGCAGTGGCACGCGGACAATGGCCATGAAAACATTCTGTTTACGGATGAGAAAATTTTTACCGTGGAAGAAGTTTTCAACAAACAAAATGACAAGATTTATGCCACTTCATCTAAGGAAGCGAAAAAAGTTGTTCCAAGGGTTCAACGTGGCCATCATCCCCCTTCCGTAATGGTTTGGACATCCCACCATGATGTCACATCCCTTCATTTCTGTGAAAAGGGCGTAAAAACTGGTGCAAAGGTTTACCAAAAAGATGTGTTAGAGGGGGTTGTGAAGGGTTTGACCAATACCCTTTTCAATGGACGTAGATGGATTTTCCAACAGGACTCTGCTCCTGCGCACAAAGCTAAAACCACGCTGGAGTGGCTCAGAGTCAATATTCATGGCTTTATAGCAGCAGAAGATTGGCCATCAGGGAGTGCAGATCTCAATCCACTGGATTATGCTTTGTGGTCAGAATTGGAGAATATGGCTTGCAAGATTTCCCACAGAAATTTGGGAAGCCATAAAACAGCATTAACCAGAGCAGCGTCCTCGATCTGCATGCCCAATGGCCACACCGTTTGAAAGCTTGTGTTAAAGCAAAAGGCGGCCATTTCGAGTGAATACAATTTTTTTTAATAACCAATATTGTCTTCTAATAAATGAAATAATTTTGAATACAATATGAATATTGTTTTTTTTTTATCGCGTTTTATATTTGTAACAGAACATATGGCAGGACCAGGTATATGTAATAGAGCGAAATCATTATTTTTTGAAAATATCTCACTCAGTATGGCTGACATCGTGTTGTCATTCGAAAATTAAAGTTTAACCGTCTTTTTAGAAACAAAATTCATTCTAGTTTTGTGTCGAAGCTTAAGCTGACTGAATTTTGTAAAACTTCAAAATTTGTTAGAAAATGAGCCGTAAATGTCTATCAGGTTTACAAATCACAATATCTGGACCTATCGAACATTTTATATCGTTAGAAATATTTGTAAGAAATTGTCGCGGTCGAAATCAGATAACACTTTTTAGCTTTATGAATTCTAGCTTCTAATCATATAATATTTTACCAAAGTTTCATAAAGGTGGTTACACAAAAAAAAAATGGATTCAATGTAGACATTGAGGATTCCTAAATCCTTAAGGCGAAAAGAACCAGTTCTAAAAAGTATTTGGAGGACCACGCAATTTCATAAGCTGTGTTACAAAAATGTTTCCAAATATTCGATAGTAAAATGGACGAGATTTTTTCAAAGACAGTTACGTTTACGTTGGAACAAAATGTATAATGTTTAAATTTTTTTCGTGATGTTTCGTAAACTAAGGGCGCTTTCAAAATTGAATACCGTTTTATAATTCCGTGAGTCCATTTCGTTTAGCGATGCTGACGGCACACGTTACTGCAGACCTATCAAAAGCCTCAAAATATGTTTATTCTCAATATCAAGACAAATTTTTCAAAAACTTGGTGAGCACAGCAAATTTTTTAACTAGATTCGGGTCTGCAGCATTAGTTATTGTGTTCTTCGTATAGTCTAATCCAGACAAGTGCTTGTTACACTCGTTGACTATAGTTTAAACAACGATAATGGTTTAACCACCAGGAAATCAAAGTTATTGTTATTGCCTACAGTTTTAAAGTTTTAAAGCAAGTCAATAGATTTTTAAAAAATATTCCACAGACTAGTCATAGGATGACAATTTATTGACAATGCAGTTTCCGTGTGGTGTAAGATGCCATTCATCCAGTTTCAGCCTAAGTAAATGATTACGATAGGGAATCGGTAAACAAATGTTGACATTTTTTAAGATAATTCAAAATATGTGGTATTTGCTTACGATCCGACTTGCATGGAAGAAAAGATAAGCAGACTATAGGCTCGGTTGCTGAACAAGAACCAGAGATAGAATGATCCGTTTTGCTGCTTATGATAAGGAAAATATTACAGTATCACTCAATTTCATTGGGAAACTCTTTTGGTGCAAAAGCGTATTGGAAGACATTGTTCATTTGGAAATTTGTAAAACAACCGCTGCTATATTCGCATTTAATTTCAATAGTTTTCATCATAACTAATAACGTACCAAGTAAAGTTGCATGTATCACATTAAGTGGATTAAGAACAGATTAATACAACCCGCTAATTTATACAATTTATTTTTTGTTATTTAGATGGGGTTTTTAAAAGTGATTTGTCACTTTCAATAATTTTCTTCAAATTTTCAATAGTTTACTTCATTGTAGTGCACTGATTAGCATAAATATTTTATCGCAATGTTTCAGAGAAACTAAAATCGTCAAATCGAACCGTTACTACATTAAACTTGCTATGTTTTTTTTGGAGAAACACGTAAACTATATTTGCACAAAAATTAAATTCATTCTTTAAATTTGGAAGGAAGGAAGTATTTTCTCCATTGTTTCCCTGGGGAGTTAGCAGCGGGTAATAAATGGCAAAAAGGTGTGGCCGGCAATGGTGAAGGTAGCGGCGGATGATTTAAAACCCTTTTCTTTTTCTTTCATTTTAATTTTTATCTTATGTAATTTCAATTTGTAAAATTTTAAAAAGGTAATTTATTTAGTGCTTTTCTTTTTTACTTGTCTAATTCACGTATCAATTTTTGTCTTTTTCAATAAAAGAAATAATGAATTACTAATCATGTCTTTTTTTCTCAGTGTATGCGCCACTGCACTTCTGTTTTCGGCAGGGTTTAAACCATTATCCCGTTTAGTTCACGGTATTTTTAATATCATAAAAAAAGGTGGAGACTTGTTCAACAAAGAAAAACAATTTTCACCGCCCCTGCAGGGTTTTAGGGTCATAAACTTAACCTCCTCTTCATTTATTTCCAAGCCTTTTCCAAGTCAATTTATTTCTTCGATTCGCCGCCTGCCAGTCCCTTCCTCATTCAACAACTGATTTTGAAATCCGAATATTTAGAGTTGTACTGTCGGCCAACTCAACAATCTCGCATATAGATGGCGTTGACAAGGGGAATATGCACATCACAAATCAATGTGTTAAATCAAAAGACGTACTCAACATAAATGATGAAACCGATATTGATGTCAGCATGTGTGATAGTGGCTGTAATTCTACGTAATTAAGCAATGAATTCCCCCAGGCCAATAACGTCCAAATTGGGTATTGCAAATGTAGAGAACAACGATCCCGAGGTAACAGGACTTATTTACCTTAATGAGGCAACCGGTCCAAGTTCTTTGATAGCAGCTGCTGGTTATTTGACAAGGCTATTTTATAGCTTAACTCCGGGCTGTACTATTGTACCATTAACTTCATCAACTCTTCCAAACCAAGGCAATGTAGCCCTACACAAAAATGTTAGTGTCGCAGTAATTGGAACGCTTTACTGCCGTGGAATCTTGAAAAACTGCGGAGAATGTAACAAACGGCGAATCGCAACAGCAGACGCATTATGAAGAGGAAAAGGTGGAAAGCGGTAGTCAATCGGTGGACGTTAGTAGCCGTCTAGTCATTTCATCGCATGAAACCAAGAAAGCACGTAGAGTACAAAAAACTGTGAGGCGTGTCAATAACCCTAGTGGTACACGCAAATAATATTATTGACATTTGTAACAATGATACAATATAAAAAAAATAAATCAATTAATTTTTTTAAAATCAATAAAGTTTTAAGAATGCCCAAACCCTAATATTAGACACCAATATTCCTAATACCAATATTAATTCTAATTATAATATACATGTACAAATGTAAGAGAATCTGCGGAAGAAGAGAATGTGAGAACGTTTGATAATCTATTTTTTAAAAAGAAAGTTATTCAAAGAAACAAAAAATAACAAAAAACCAGCAAACTCAGAAAAGAATTTATAATATATATAGAAACACGTATACATAGATCATACCTAATAATCAGAGTGTAGTTTTGTTCAACCAAATTCGATTGAAAGAGTATTTGAGTTTGTAACAATGATAAAACAAAAATGTAATCTTTCCTAAAGACAGGTGTCCCCAGCAGCAGTGAGCCAAATAAACCTATTTTTGATCGAAGCTACATTAATATGGCAACACCCATTTTTGATTATTACCTATAGAAATGCAATCGTAAAGTTGAATTCAAACAACAATAGCACATAGAGTGTCTGTTTTCTTTTTACCATTTGAATGTTCGTTTTCTTGTATTTACCATAACATGTCTGTAATGTTTTTAATTAAAAGATTAATCCAGGTTTAATCTCTGGCGTTGCTGTTGTGATGCAACTTAGTTGAAAGATAGTGGACTGTGTATTGAATTTGTTTGGAGTTAATTAATTAAGGACCAATTCTTACGTGCCGGGCAGTAAGTTTCGGGACAACGAATTGGCGGTTTTAAAATAATTGCATAATTTGTCAGAGTTCAGAAATTGTTAAATTCCAGATTTAGCATATATAAAAGGAGGGAGAGAGAGGAAAAATTCAAATAAATTAGAGTTAATTCCATAATTTATTTGTAGAGATGGAGATGTTCACCGTTTGAATTGTGCTGCTAAAGTGGCTGATTTTGAATCAGCGACTTCGCTGGTAATATTGTATTTTCTTTTTTCCTTTTCCATATTTTCTTGGGCATTCAATTATTGACAACAATCATTGGGATATTTATCGATAATTAATCGTGTTAGTTTGGAATATTACTAAATTAGAGCGTCAACTTTTATAATATTTGACTTCATGTTTTCAGTAATTAATTTATTTCATCTATAAAATTCAAAATTAATTTATTAAATCTAAAACTAAGTATAAACTTGGAGGTTTATACTATGTGTT
>JAHXMU010026080.1:61272-89137 GCA_019455685.1 Philornis downsi | reverse complement strand
CGATGAGATGATAATATGCATACATATATCAGTTCGTAAATAGGATTTATTATGTCCTGTCTTCAAAAAAAGAAAATCCAAATGCGAACAAAAGCAGTAACAATCTTTCAATCGTCGCTCAGAATATTCTTTCGTGTGTTACATGTAAAAGATTAGAGGCAATTCAATATGGCCTGACTACGCGTTTTTAGAACTGATGAATCTACAACTCTTACACAACAGCTGCCTTTCAATAGTACAAGTACCATAAAGCCATGAACTTGATTGATGCGAACCCTTCAGTAAAGAGTGTCAATTACCATGCGTCCTCTTCAACACACTTTCAGAGAGGATTTTGAAGAAAGCTGCAGTAAGCGCAACTGGTACCATCGTCAACAAAGTCTACATGTTAGTCGTGTGCGGTGACGATATGAACATAATTAAGCGGAAGCTGCAGCCTTCTCAAACACTGAAAAGAAATCACAAAAATGGATCTAGCGGTAAACGGAGACAATATAAAGTTTAGAAATTTGTAGAAAATTATTCCTTATAAACAGATGCTACAATTGCCTTAAGAAGCTATTTATTGGTATAGCCACCCATGTCAAGCTATTAGGCCTGTACTATCTGTCTTGAGCAGACAAAATATATGGTCCTACAAATATATGAACCCATCACCGTTAGTGGAAGCTGGCAGTGTCATCTGAATCAGATCAAAGGCGAGGGATCAAAACTCAGTTGGAAGGATTTGGTCGATATTTTTCAAGTTTTGCAAAGCAATTTAATGAAAAAAAAACTTTAGTTTGATGCAGTCTACGAATAATGAGATACAAGGGAGAAAATCGATTATCTAAAAGTCGGCCAATTTACACGAGAGATACCACAAGGAGTGTTGCAGTATAATCTATTTTTATTTTCTGATACTAATATTTTTCGGATGCTTCAGCCCTGAATTGCCGCAGATCTCTTACTGAGATGCCTCAGTATTTCAACATTCACCTTATTTGTGTGCCGAGCCACAGAGACATACCTGAGAACTGTAGAGCAGACGAACTGGCAAGACTAGGGACAACCTTACAGACTCTAGTCGAATTGGAGTCTGTAGGCATGCCTCTAGGCACTTGCAAGCTCCTATTGCGAGATAGAGCATATTTAGCAGCAAATGGTAGGTGGACGTCTGCCCGAGGCTGTAATCAATCCAGATCTACATCTGTCTTGATAGATCTGAAGCGCCTAGATCTGAAGCGTTCACACAAACTGCTATCGCTATCAAGACCCGACGTCTCATTACTTGTATCCATCATTGAAAGACATGCAGTGAGATTGAAGGTTGCGACTGATGACTTCTACAGGAGTTGTAGGGATGAAGAGGAGGAAGAGTCTATAGAACACCTTCTCTGCAATTTCCCCGCCCTGGCAAACAGTCGGGGATCAACACTGGGCTCTTATCTCTTTAGGGACCTAGGAGATCGGGACGATATAGATATTGTCCGACTTAAGAGCTTCTTGGGGCGCTCAGGATGGTTCAACGGAGGAAACTAGGGACAGCCATATCTCTAGCTTCCGTGGTATCACAATGGACTATGTAGTCGAAGTGAGTCTGTCTATTCAGACTGCCACACTGACCTAACCTAACTTTCGGATGCTACTTTAACAAGTGTATACCAAGTTCAACTGAATTTAATTTGAATGAGTAAAAGGTATGACCCTAAGAATTTATGGAATAAATCGACTAGAAGGGGTATAGTAAATCGGTTGATTTTATTAAACTTTATTAAGCATTATAAAATAATGCAGTGGACAAAAATTCAGGTTGCTTTGGTCAACAAATTTGGAATTAGAGGGGAAAAATGTATCTGGAAAACTCACTCAAATTAATAAATGAAATTGCATGAAGATTTACAACAGTTATCGTGTCTATCAGTCAGCCAGAGAGTCGAACATCGCTTAATCGACTTAATAAGTCATGAAACACATTTGGCCAAAAGATACTTGATACTTTAGACGCTTCCTTCTGGGTGTTACAATTTTGCCGCATGAAATAATACGTACTTTCATTTCTTTAGATGAAAAAATTACAAAGAGAGAAGGGAAGGAGATGACAATTAAAGGTAAGGAATTTTCCACTCATTTCTTATTAGATCCACATAAATTTATCTTTGTCCTTTAGTTTTGAAAGATCGATATTCATCGACTAAATATCTAAGGTGATAGTAGTTATTACAACTTTTCATTTGTTTTCTATCTTCATAACTCTGTATTGCATGATTTCCTTTTAAATATATTCAGTATACGAAATGTTTAATACAAAATGTAGTGAAACAATATTGCAATTTCTTTGCCACTAATATTATACGAATATCACTACTAAATTAACAAACAACTGGGGGACAACCTGCAGTGCAATTAAATATATTCACAATTTTCATGCTCTCTGTATAGAAAATATGCTTTTCGAAAATATTTCGGATAATGAGAAGTACATTTTGTTTTGCATCCCCCTTCTCAAACAAAGCCCAAATGTTCAATTTCTATTATATCGTTGAATGATACAAGGTGTCTGATGAATACTGCTACATCAAGAAGTAGAAATAGCTTTTTTTAACTCACATAAATTATTTTTCCTTATTAATTTTAAAAATATTTATCTGTGTATTAAGTCTTTCTAAGTGCCTTTAAAAATAAATAAATTTAAATGACCTCCATTCTGAGAGACGAAAGTTCGACATCATTATTCATTACTGTCTCGAAGGTTACAGAATTGCCTCAATTATCGTTCGCATTTCATTCCAAATTTATTTAAATTGTTTTGTGAACTTCCTGTTTGCAATAACCTTACAATCTGGTACATTACAATCAGGGGACTTTGGGGACCAACAGAAAATGGAGTTTCTTGAAACCAGCTTATTGGAAAATTTCGGCAACAGTTCAGTAATAGCAATCCAGACTATGTGATAAGTTTAGAATGGTATTCACTTTCTTGGTAATTCTGAAAGCCTTTTCACTATTTTAAAGTAACAGTTTGGTAGCAACATTTATCAATCACCCTGTCTCTTGGAAATGATTAAAACTATATAAACGTAAATGTATTGGTTATCACGTATTACAATGTTACTACATGCAAACATTTGGCGTAGAATATTGAACTTGATAAAATACTGAGCTTTAAATTTAAAAAAAAAATCAATAATTTTTCCAATATTCTATAAATATATGTATATAATTTTTAGGTAAGCAATGCATTAGAATTTATATATTAGATCTATTCGAAATGCAATTCAAATTTTCAGCTATCGTCATGATGTCTTATACTCACGAGCTGTGCTATCACTGAAATAAAATTCGAGCAAATGGCAAAATCGGGTGTCAAGGATTCTGTTAAAAAAGTATCAGCAAATGATCATTTAAAAGTCCGCTTCCAGATATTGTCAAATTTCCTATTCATGCTAAGTTGACACAATTTTCTTCTATACTGAGGTGGAGTTTTGGGGGCAAACTGTCATTTAGTTTATTTACAGTGGTAGATTTCGTCAATCTATCTCAACTGGGATTTGCTATTTTTACAATGGATACAAATAGCAAACGAAGAATTTGTCTCGAATTTGTATTGCAAATAAAATTTCTCATGTCGAGGTGCTAAAAATGTTACAGAAGTCTTATCAAAAATACTTGCGTATGTCAGGTACAGCGCATTTAAAAGCGACCAAAAAATTTGCCCCCAAAATTGTACAAAGATATCCAGAGCTTGTCCATAGATAGCCAAAATTCCTATTGATGCTAAGTTGACACAATTTTCTTCTATACTGAGGCGGAGTTTTGGGGCAAACTGTCATTTAGTTTGTTTACAGTGGTCGATTTCGTCAATCTATCTCAACTGGGATTTGCTAGTTTTACAATGGAAAAAAATACAAACAAAGAATTTGCCTCGAATTTGCATCACATATTAAATTTCGTGTGTCGAATTGCTGAAAATGTTACAGAAGTCTTATCAAAAATACTTGCATACTCGTATGTCAGATACAGCCCGCTCTGATCGGCCATCAACGTCTTCAACTAAAGTTATTATCGATAAAAAGGAAGAAATGGTGGCTGAGAATCATCATAAATGTTTGAGAGATATATCCACTGAACTTTGTGTGTTTCACGAAGCAATTCATGTCATTTTACACCGTCATTTTGCACGTTTGTCTATGGAAGGCATTATAACTCGACTAGTTCGGAAAGACCTGAATTTTCTTCGAAAACTTAATCGTATAAAGGTCGTTGAAGACAATTCCGACCCACCACATTCATAAAACCCTTTGTAATTGATGATGAGAAATATTTTTAGGAATTTGACAACTGAGTTGAAATAAAAAAAACAAATCGAAATCGATCAAAAGTCTAGGCAACGTTGACTGTTTTCTTCTTGTTATGGCGATATCGTACACCCGGAATACTTGCCAAAAGGTCAGGTAATAAATAAAAAATATTATCTGAGCATTACACAGCGTTTGAGAGGCACCAATTTTCAGGTGACAGAAGATATAAACGGTCAAAACTGGCACCTTTTCCATAAGATGCGTTTTAGAAATGTTTTGATGATTCTATTATTCCTTGGCATAAGTATTATATTTCGAAGAACCCTACTTGAAGGCGATATAATAAAATTAGATGACTGATCCCCGGTACTTTGTATACCTATATACATATACCTATATATATATATAAAGGGTGGCACATAAGTAACGTTAACGGCGACTATATTGAATACGTTCTTATGCATCATTTGGTTTTAACTCGTGATCCAATTGCATCTTATATGGGAAAAAAATGTAAAATATGTAAAATTCTTTGCAAAGACCGCCTAGACATCTCTAACTGCTGAGAACGTCGCCTGATGGAAGTTCCGGGGTTTTCCTCAATACTTGCTTGCACTCGAGCAATCGTCACTTTATTTCGAACTGAACGAGGTCTTCCAGCACGGGAAAGATCACAAACAGCCCCTATTTGCCCTAAACGCCAAACCAATTGGTAAATTGTTGCAGCGCTAAGAGCATTTCGAACATGAAAGAAATTTCGATATGATCTATATAATCGAAGGCTGACTTTCAAAGTAAAATTGAACAACTTTGGTACTTTGTTCTGTGCTGAGCCCTTCCATCATAAATTCCCCAAGTATTATTTAGTTAATTCTGTAAAGAGACGGAAAATAAGGACTAAACAAAAAATGTATTCACTGATCAAATATTAACGTTGCTTATGACCCACCCTATATAATAGATCCAGTTATTAGCAAAGAATAAATTGTTCAACTACAGTCTAGCACACACTTTCCGACGGCATTTTATTCATAATTATTCGTTTTGCCCTGGCCGTTAATATTATACTCGTAAACACTTTGCCTACAATTAAAATACAATAAAATATATATACGAAGTAGCAACATTTTTGCCGCTTCCGTCGGTATTTTAATATTTCGATTTCATACGCACCGCTTCCGGTACCCATCTTCCGCTGATGAAAATATTTAAAGCTTAAGGTATCCAGGGTGAATGATTTATCGTTTGATTCGTGGTCACAAATTGCAAGAAGACACTCTTGTAGACTTAATTAATTTGTTATTTTAACTATATTTGCAAAACCTTTGAAGGAATTTTCAACATTTAACTTTCAAATGGCAATTTTTGATTAACACACTATATTGTAATTCACTGGATATTTATATAATTTTTTTTCTATATTAATTTTTTCAATATTTTCATCAATTTTATTTTACTTTTTCAGCAAATTTTCATAATATTCTTCTTCACTTTTTATATTTGTTTTTTGACTTCAGCGCAAAAATTTATCCGATTTTCGATGTTAACGTTACGATTTGCGAATGCAGACAGCCAAGCTAACCGGATCCTGATATGACATTTAAGTTGGATTTCTTTTCTGTTTTTTTGTGCAATTGCGGCTGATGATGATAGAATTAAAGACGATGCTGGCTGTCAGAATAGCTTTGCACGACTATTTGACAGCAGAGCAGCAAAACAAAACAACGAGAAAAAAAGATCTTTCAAAATTGCTAAAGAAAAAAAAAGAAGCAGTGAAAAGCCAAACCCACACCCTCCTCCTAAGAGCACACAACAGTGGTATGATGAATACCAAACAACACCCACAGCTAAATCACCCTCAACCCCAGTTAAGTTACAAGGACTTCTCAACGCCAACAACCACCCGAACTTACCACTACAACCACAAACTACAACATGAGAAGTTTACATCGAACCCGTGGAATGAGTTGGAGTATGAATGGTACAAAAGGAAATCATGAGAACAAAAAAAAAACAAAAAAGTCGACAATTTTGAAAAGCCACAAAAGTGTTGAGAGTTGAGGATATGCGAGTGTGTGTACGTGAAACCTATAATATCACCACCCACTGGTGACTGTGCATCAGCGCACCCCTGGCAACTTTACGACCTTTTCCTTGTTGCTTTTTTCGGCCCGTTTCATTCAGCCAACCGGAAAACGCCTTCTTTTTTCCCAATACACTCTCATATATAAAGAGACTTTGCTCTGCCACCAAACCCGATTACAACAAATCAAACTTCCGGCCGCACTTACAAAACCTCTCTCTGCCTTACATAGAGCACCAAAAATCCTGTGCACCATCCATATCCACGCACACACACACACCCGCACACACATACATACAAATACGCATACATGTGCGCGACACTGACATCCACAGATTGCGACTTTGCTGGAAATGATGGCTTTTAGACAGAAATTCACCACAAAATGTCAAGCACACAGTGCAAAAAGCTACAGTAAATGTCACATTACTCCCGATTTCAGTACCTCGCAACACCCACTCACGCACAGGGGGCAAAGTTCGCACTAAATTGCATGTCAATAAAGGACTACCCTCATGGATCGCATACCCGTACACGCATACCTAAAGGAATACGAAAGATAAAATATGGGGCAATAAATAACCGGTTCATGTATTCAGTAACGACGTATTCATGCGCTAATTTATTTATTTATTCATCTATTCATATACTCATATATTCGTTTCATTTATTTATTTATTCATGTATTCACGTATTCATTTATTTGTTATATTCATTATATTCATTATATTCAATTATATATTTATTCATTTACCAGTTTACTAATTTATTCATTATATTTATTCATTATTTACATTCATTTATTCATTATATTCATTATATTCATTTACTCATTTGTTCATTTATTCATTTGTTCATTTTTTTTATTTATTCATTATATTCATTTATACATTTATTTATTTATTCATTATATTCATTCATTCACTTGTCATTTGTTCATTATGTCATTATAATAATTTATTCATTTATTTATTTATTCATTTATTCATTATATCTATTATCATTTATACATTTATTTATTTATTAATTCATTATAATATTTATTCATTATATTTATTTCCCATTTTTCCCATTTTTTTCCATTTATCCCTTTATTCATTATATTCATTTATTCATTTGTTCATATATTCATTTATTCATCCATTCATTACATCCATTTATTCGTTTCTCATTCTTCATTCTTCATTTATTCATTATATTCATTTATTAATTAATTAATTTATTTATTTATTCATTTATTTATTTATTTATCTATTTATTTATTTATTTATCTATTTATTTATTTATTTATTTATTTATTTATTTGTTTGTTTGTTTGTTTATTCATTTATTCATTATAATTATTTATTCATTATTTTCATTTCTCATTTTTCATTTGTTCATTTATCTATTATATTCATTGTATTCATTTGTTCATTTATTCATTATATTCATTTATTCATTTGTTTATTTATTTATATATTTATTTGTTCATATATTCAGTTGTTTATTTATTCATTATATCCATTTATTCGTTATATTCATGTGTTCATTTATACATTTATTCATTATATTCATTTATTCATTTGTTTATTTATTCATATATTAATTTGTTCATTTATTTTTTATATTCAAATATTCATTTATTTGTTTATTTATTTATTTATTTATTTATTTATTTATTTCATTCACTTATTCGTTTCATATTTTTCATTTGTTCATTTAATCATTTATTTAATTATTCATTTATTCATTATATTCATTTATTGATTCATTTATTCATTTATTGATTTATTCATTTTGTACATTTATTTATTATGTTCATTTATTTTATTTTTTTTTTTTCTATTCATTATATTCATTTTATTTATTTCATTCATTTGTTGATTATTCATTTATTCATTTTGTTCATTTACTCGTTTATTCATTCAATGCAATCGATTAACTATTGATGAAACCGAGTATCGCCGTCACTAATATAAGCCACCACCTCCCTTACAAGTCTACTGAGACTGTTAATGTTTGCTTGAGTCGTTGCATAGTGTGTGCATGTGCTCATATCAATGGAGTAGAGTATCTACTCTTATATCGTTATGCGTATGTGTGTTATCCTGCATGAGTATGTGTGTGAACTTTTCTTTTGCCATTGTATTTGTGCGTCTGATTTAGTAAATAAGCCAACGAGACTTTGCTGCTTATGGTCCCCGATTGATACGACACGAGAAGATCCTTCGTTGATTTGTCGTATTTTTTCTGTTTTTTTTTTTTTGTTGTTTTTGCTTTGCTCGGTTGGGAGCCAAGCTGGATTACCAGTTGCAAAGTCAATTAACAGGGGCGTTTTGGATTCCAATTTTTATCCTGTTGGTTATTTTGACTGGGATAATTAATTAAACAAACGTTGTTATCGTATTGGTAGCCAAGTGGACAGTGGTAAGTTTAATAATGTCCGGTTAACTAGGCAGAAGATGACATTAACTTTAGACGCTATGTTTTTGGGAGAAAATTTTTTTATCGAAGTCTTGTGATGCAAATAAGTGCGTCGATTTTTGCTCAATCAATTTTTTTGTGCCAATTGGAATTGGAATTGAAATTCTGTGTAATCAATTAATTAATTTGTTAATTTGTACCACGGTTATTGCATTAATATGTAAAACGTTTAATTACTACAAAGTCCACAAAGTAAGGCTAATTTTAATTTATTTTATTTAATATTATCGTCTTCATTGTATTCGTCCTTATGTCCACGCTTTTTCCAGCCTTCAAAACATGCTAAATAGTACCCTTCCGGCATGGCTTTTAAAACGTGCTGTAATTCAGTGAATGTCTTCAATCGACTTAAAACGATATTATTATTTCGGTTGTCCAAATAGCCAGAATTCATAAGATGCTACTTAAAGTGAATGTGAAGGTTATGGAAAAAGATGCAGTGTGAGACGGTTCTTTATCGTGGTGCAAAAGAGTTGTCTACCGATTGCATGCGGCCGCATTTTGCGAATAGCTTCACGCTAATGAAGCATAACACTCAAATGATATTCGTTGTTGATAGTTTGGCCCGGCGGGAGGAACACATAATGCCCAATGCCATCATAATCAAAGAAAACTTTCAGCATAACTTCATTACTTTAACTTCAGTGCAATATTTATTTGATTTGTAGGTTATTTCCGTATTATAAGAATAGATCTAAGTCAGATTTCTTGTGGTAGTCAGCAATCCTTTCTTTGCAAACGTTAGCGGTGCGCTCGTTTTTGAAAAATTTGGTGTTTTTGGTATCAATCGTGATTTAGCGTATTTGATGCCCAAAAATATCGTTCAAAATGGAATTGACTAAACCACTTGAAATGCCAATGTCATGAGCAAAGTCTTGATTTGTAAGTTTCATCGGCAGTAGTTGGTGGCCGTCTGGAACGGTCTTTGCCTTCAACCCGTTCCCGTCCATCTTTGAACTGTTTATCGTATACCACTACTAAACTTTTTTTTACGTCAAAGCTAGTTCACCAAAGATCTTCCACAACGTTCTAAATGTTTCCGCATCTGGAATCTTATTTCATAAATAAAATTTAATGCAACTTTTTTTTTCAATAAAATCACATACGAGTATTGTAAAAATTACCAAAATCACTTTTTGTGTTGTACAAAATCAAGCGTCGTAGCTCAATCACTAATGACATTTATGATGTATCACCGTGTAACCAATTTGGAAATATAATATTTATTTCTGTGATTAGATTCTTGTATGGGATTAGAATTGAAAACAGGTCTTACTTTTTGTACACAGAAGTGCACGCGGGTTTTACGTGAGTCTCACCGTGAGGGCCTTACCCACGGTGTACGACACACTGGGCATATTACAATGCGATTGCCATCGCCGTCCTGGGATAGCCAAGTAAAACTTGGATTATGTAGGAAAAGGGGCAGACAATTTTGGTACTACCGCAATTGTTAGCGCTTTCCTTCAGCCAGGAGATACCAAATTGATTATGCTAGTATGGAACATAATCCCCAAAGGCGGAGGTGAGGCCTATCTTACCACCTCTGCTACTCTATGGGTCTGTAGCACCCGGTTTTCCCCGTCTTCCACCGGTGAGGATACTGCATTTATGCAATGTAGTATCGACGGTTCCATCTACTTTTTGTACACAGTAGTATAAGCTTGGAGAATGTCAGACAAATCACTTTTGAAAGAGCATTTCAGCTATTGGATTGTTATAAAATGAATCGGAAATGCCCAAATTTCTTATTACAGACATATTCAAAAAAAAAAATGGTTTTAGTATGAAGAATTTTGATTACACCTTACATTCCACATTTTTACTGAGTTATATATAGGATATATTTTTAACTTGATTTATTCCCGATAACGGATATGGTTCTTTCTACAAAAATTTACTAATTGCTGAATTTCCTCTCTTTTCATTTCTAAACCAATAATTATAAAATGCAGCTTATTTCTAACTCAGAAAACTTTATCAGAAGCTATTGGAAAAAAACCAATAATTTAAAAATCAATTTCCTTCAATAATCATACAAAATACACTATGATATTTTATAAGAATTCTTTCCCTAAAGATAAGAAGAATACCTCATTCCAGATATTTGAAAAACCGCATAATTTAATATCGGCTTCTGACTACAAGAAAGCTTCTATAGCGGAAGCTTTTCCTAATAAAAAAAAAAAAAAAAAAAAAAAAAAAAAAAAAACCATCAATGCGTTAGTCAATGCAGATCTGAGAGTCATTATTTCTGCATTATAAAAATATTTTTATTTGTTTGTAAGGTTCGGGTAAGGTCCAAACCATTTACAAATATGAAAAAATTAATTCACTGCCTCGATTGGACGCTCCGTTTTCGAGACATGGGAATCTTCTTGGGGTCTTCACATTTTAAAACAAAAACCAGCGAGCGGTCCCAAAATTAACCGACCTGACGTATAGATGATGCCAGTAGTTTGAATATAAATTATTTTGGTGAAAAGTGGCAACCTCATAAAACATATGCTTTAAGTTTCAAGCGCCACGCTGTTCAGTATTTTTATTTAAGCCATCAAAAGTAAACGATCTCTATAAATTTGTAAACATGGAAAACATGTTTGCACCGATTTATAAACATGGATGAGGCATGGACCTACCACTTTACACCTAAGACGAAAAAAAAACAGTCAAAGCAGTGGACTGGAATGGGAGAATCGTGTCCAAAGTAGGTGAAGACGGTTTCATCTGCAGGCAAAAGCATGGCATCTGTTTTTTGGGATTTTTTGTAGTGATTACATTCAGAAAGGAATCAATGGCAGGTATCATGATGAAATTGCGGAAATAAGGCCGTATTTGGCGAAAAAGAAAGCGTTGATAATGCTCCAGTTTACACATCCAATATTGTGATGACCAAAATTTATGAATTAAAGTTCGAATTGCTTTATCATGCGACTTATTCGCCAGATTTAGCTCCTTCGGACTATTTTCTATTTCCAGACTTTAAAAAATAGCTCGGTGGTAAAAGATTTACCAACAACGAATATGTGAAGTCTATGGTTGATGGCAATTTGGAGGAGTTTGACAGTACTTACTATAAACAAGGTACAAAAGCCGGAAAAAGTGTATCGAGCTAAAAGGAGATTATGTTGGAAAATAAAGAAAATAGTTCCCAACTTTTTTGTGTCTTCTTTATTAGGTCGGCTAGTTTGGGAACGAGGGCGGTCTCAATTTGGGTAATGAGTAGTCCAATTGGACTTGTGCACAAATAATGAATTGTCATCCTGGATAATGTACAGATGACATCATAATTTTTCAATGGATTATGAGTAATCGGAAAACCCAGTAACCATCTCAAGTGCAAATTGCGAAGACCAATTGCACAATATCCACGGACAATGAGTTGTAGTCATGGACAATTAGTATTATCCAAATAATATTGTATTTATCCCTCATTGGTAATATGTTGTATTTCCCGCACAGATTTGAATACTAGGTCTGAAATATAGTTGAAACTAAGTAATAGTAATTACCCAGTTCCTTTTCGAGTTCAATGGATATTATCCGACTATCGTACTTTTTATAAGGATCAATATCTCAAGGGTATCACAGTCTCCAATAGGTGCTCATTAACTTATCGCCTCTCATTCCTTTTCTCTACAAACATCACCACCATCTCCTATGCAACAATTTCTCAAAGTGAGAGGCGTGACAAACCTAAAGATTCTCAGAGGCTTTAGAAAAAACAATGCTAAAAGAAAATGTGTAAACAAAGTCAAAATTGCGGAGGATTAAACGAAATTTTGGCATACTTTATACATACATATGTCATGTACACCAACACAACAAATTAAGGGCACACCATCATGGGGCTGTGTAATTGTAAGGGTATTGGAAATCCTGCGCTACTGCTGCTCTTGCTGTCGCCGTTGGATAGGGGTTGATTTACTGACTCGATGAGCGCAGAAATTGAAAATGACTTCATTGCGTTTTTTGTTTTTTATATTTTAATCACGTGAGATTTGTTTTCACAATATGTTTAAGGTATTGATTAACACCAAAGGCTGACAGGATAATAATTTAATGTATCCCTGTGTTGAAATGGCGGTTGAAAAAGGAGGAGGAGTTCTACTTAAATGATAAAAGACGTCAAAAAAAAAACACAGGACATTTACAGAGACAGCAATTATTTTAGAAAATATATAGTAGACAAATATAACGTATTTAGTATTCAAAAATTTTATACAAACTACTATCTCAAAAATTAGTACTATTTGCCTCAAAGGTTTCAAGTTAATTTTGTTAGCTCCTACATTTCTTTAGAGCACTTTTTCCCAAGGTTTTTTTATGATTTACACGCCCTTCTCCAACGTCTTTCCAATGCTGTTCCCTTTCCTTCGTTAGCTCACCATAAAACAGTTGCTGTGGTTATATTAACCAGTAAGGATGCAAAGTCATTCCCGGATATTCACTGATATGCTGCTACTCGTTGAAGCCCAACCATAAAAAAGAAGGATACAGCCGCCATACAATGTACCCAATACCAGTACATACACAAGGATTCGACAAGGACACCCATGCTCTATGTCGTCACCAATACAAGCACACAAGACAACAAAAAGCCAATTCTCGCTGCTCTACAACTTAACTCCAACATACTCAAACTCCCCTCCTCCCCCCTGCCCTACAACAGGAAGGCTACTATCAATCCTCCATGTCTGCACATCCATTCCTCCCCCCACTCACTCAACTTCCCCTGAGCCAGTGCACACTATTACAGTCAAACGAATTTGTGGCATCAAAAAGTCGCTTTTTTATTATGGTCCTTAATATCTGGTTATACAAGAACTCACACCACTTGTATACACATGAACATACACTAACACACTATTACATCCGATGGCAAATGTCTTTGTATTGGTTTGGTTGACTCCTCCCTCTTTAGAAACGTCCATTTTTAAAACTGTTCTTACAGGCATGCTCAGTTCAATCGTGGTGAATAGGGTGAAAATGTCCGTAGGAAAAAGAGAGAGGGAGACCAACAATGATTGAAAATGTTTCCATGAATAATAAAGAGGCTGTTAGAGTTGGGAGAAATCCTGTTGAGGTTGATAACAGCTGATTTAGTTTAACTTTTTGATTTTTTATCAGGTGCCAAGTCACATGATTGACTTTTACATATGTACATATAACTTAATCACATAGAGAGACACCCGAGTTGTCGGGGTGCGCGGAAGATAGGGCGAAATGGAGTTGGGTAATAAGATGAAGTTGTGAGAAAATTATCAAAAATTTTTAATACATTAAATTTGTAATTAATTTCTAGTATAATATTTCAATTTAATAACACTTTTTTTCATATTGTGCTATAGTTTCACCACCTTACTTGTGATGGAGCAGAAGTCTAATAATATTAAAATAATACAGTAATAATACAGAGACTTAGGCCGTTACATAATACCCCACATCGCCTCTTCGTGAAACTAGGCCCTTTGCCGTCATCTATAATGTAAAAGAACTTAGCTAAACTTTTTAGAATTTCGTAAGAGAAACAAAGAAGCGTCACTTAGGAAGTATAATATTCAAGTACAGAGTGGCTATTGAATGTTGCAATCACGATGTTACTTAAAGATATTGAAAGAGTTTTTCCCTCCTAACATTCCTAACAACTGTTTGTGATGTCAACAGTATGGTGCATGTATGTATGTAAAATCAAAAATGTGTGTAAAATCCGTAAGAAAACCTACTTTCCATAAACCCTCAATATTTCCTGATCTTTCTGCGTCAGATTTTTGTGTGAGGTTATTGTAAACAAGAAGCTTTTAAAACAAAACCCATAAATTTGAATGATATAAAGCCATAAGTTCAAACGATAATTGAGCAATTTCCACTACAACACTCCAGGCTGTAATGAATACCGATAACGCATATGCGTTCTTGAGCGTGGGGGTCATTTAAATTTATTTTTTTTTTAAGCCATAAAATAGCCTTAAAAAGATTTCCATTTTTCAAATGAATAAAAAACAAGTAATTCATGTTAATTAAAAAAATAAGTAATTTTCTTACTGTAGCAAAATTCATAAAAAACACATCCTCTACGGTAGAAATTTATCGATTTCTGAAATTTTGAGACTTAAGATCATTTGAAAAGAATTGAGGTATTTACACCCAACTTTGTCGTGTACAGATCCGTAGGAGGACACCTTAGACAACATCCCCACGATGCTGGAAAAGATAGCTTTCCACAGCAATGTCAATGATTTGTTAAGCTTACTTACTTACACAGATGGTAACTAGAATAGTAATTTGTACCTATCATACATCACATGTGGAAACGCTCATTCGGCAATTGACAGTATAATAAAAGCCTGAAATTGTTAAGAAACTTTGCTCGCGCTCTTCTGAGCCACTCATCAAATTCGTTGTTGAGGGCTTTCCGAGCTGGAACGTCTGAATCTATTTACATGACATGATCTATCGAAAGTAGTAGCTGTATTTTGATGTGATTGATCATGTCAATGTTGCCATATAGTTCACAATGTATACGTCGCCGAAACTCTCCCTTCCTCATAGCGGTTCATGTATTTTTCAAAGAACTTTACCCTCGTGGATCACCAGAACTAATTTTTCCGCATGTGTCATAGCCCAGGATTCCGTACCGCACAGCAAGATAGATAGATGCAGTTAAAACTTTGTTTGTCGAGAGAAGGTTTCATCATTAAATCGCTTGATGTGTCCATAAGACTGACATCGACTCAATGCTGAAGAAGGTTGTAGTCACATCCCGCATAATGTCCACATTTTCAGCGTGTGCAAGCAACATATGTTTTCCTGTTAAATTTGCAGTTTTCCTCATAATCATTTCCAAAAGTTTGTTGTAGAGGTCTCTCAATGTCCTGTAGCCTCGCCTAAATACTATTTTGGTGTAAAATTGCTTGCAAGCCATCTTATCTTTCGTTCATAATGCAAAAAACTCGCTATCACTCATTGATCACGTGGTGATGGAAAAAATGGATGGTTAGATGGAAAATTTGTGTGATCATGAATTTGGTCCATCATTTGTTTGCTGCTAAGGTACGTACGAGATTGAGCAGATCCGAAAACTTACGTAATTAATTACTACGACATTAAGCCACTAATCCTGATGTTTTCACAAAGCCAACAATTTTGTGAATACGATGGCTGCCGCAAACTCCATAGTGGGTATGAAATGCCGAGCTCACGCAAGCCCTGGTTCTATGAATAAAGTCGCATATTGTCTGAAAAACATAAATGTGCAGACATGGCAACGCTGCAGCCTATTGTAACGCTAGAAGAGAGGCGGACTGTCCTTTTAAGTTAAAGAGCGGTCAAGGAAAGAGTGGAAATGCGAAGACGTCGAAAGGTACAGAGGTAGAGGTGAAGCCCGAAAGTTCAATCAAAAGAACAAAAGCAAAGATTATGGAACTGGCTTCCTCTGCTACAAGGACAACGAAGGCGTTTAATCACAAATATTCAGAGTGTGCTACAATAATAGCGATAAAATTTCTGTAACAACACAGATGAATAATACCTTCCAATTATCAACAATGGCATAATTGCCCATTAACAAGACAAAATTAGGCCAGATTAGCAATATCACAGCAAAGCTGAGGATGCTCTGCCGCCAAAGCTGTTTAACAGCTTAGGCAATGAACTAATAGTGAACACTTATCAGCTCCTAAACACGATTTGGCTCAAGAAATGTATGGCACAGATTGGAATCTAAATATACTTCGTCTTGTCTTCAAAAAAAATCAAACCAAGACATTGTACCAATTATTGCGGCACCGCTTTCTTTTTATCAATGTGCGAGTTTGGTAATCCTTCAAAGCTTATACATCTTTTTTAGAAGACGTTGACCGACACAAAGTCTTCAGTTCTTTTATACACTCACGCCAATAGACAACGATTCAAGTTTCTCCTTCCACAAAAATGATGTTCCCCCTATTGCAAATGCTTTTGTGTATGTTCTACAGCCGTTCTACTATTTTATGGTTTAGTGATAATACCTATATGGAATAATTTTCCAACTACTCAATATAATTTTGTCACTTTAATTACAAATTTTGGTTTTGCTCTGGACTCTTGAACTTTAATAAGGACATTCATATCTTTGACTGTAATTGTAATTTATTTTATTACTCCCTACTTTGTTCGAATTTGTTTTTGCTTTAACATAAGTATTTCACGTTTAAACACTGAATGAGAAAAGTCTATTTATAAAAGCCTCGTAGGACAATTCGTTCTAAATTAAGGACAACGAATGGTTTAAAAGAGAACAGCATAATAGAAATCCTTAACAAATAAACGGCTCTCAGCTACAATTAATGGCCAACTTTTTTGTCGTTTTTTTCTAGTTATGCTAAAGAAAACAGTCCAAAACGTACAGATGTATCTGGGCATTACAATTGTTTTGGTTGGCGCTTTTAGTTTGTTTTCAATACACCCAGAAAAATTTAGCTAGAAAAACACGAAATATTCTTTAAATCATCCATATTTACTAATTGCATTATTAGAAACAAAATGCGATAGAGTAACTTTGTGGATCGCTTTTGTAATTTGAGCCATTAAACTTGTGTGTTACAAACATGTAAGTGTATTAGTCGTTTTTAGTTTTGTATGGGAAAATTTTGAAAACATTTCATCGACTGCTTGCTGTATTGTTTATTTTGTTATTAAAAACGTTATATGCAGACCGGGAAAAAAGGTAGAAAAGTTGAAATTGTTTTTACTTTTTCTATAAATACTTAGTGCAAATTTATTACAGATATAATTTTGTTTAAGAAAAGAGTGAAAATAAAGACGAAATATAACTGATTCAATTTTGAGTACTTTTTTGGTTGAAGAAACATCAATTGATTAATCAAAATATTGATTGATCTCAATGTTTGATTAACCGTTTGAACACTCATCTCTAGCATACGTATAAAGATAAGTATACGAGTATATGTTGAAAAATATATTTGTAAAATTTCGAAATTTTCAAAATAATTAAGTAACAAGCAAACAAGTCAGTAGGCTCTAAATTGGACAGTTGACCAAAAAAACGTATATATCCCCCTCCGTAAATTGCGGTCCTTTGTGCCAGAGTCTAAAAAATACAAAGTTTCATTTATAAAATGGGCAAAGTCGATATACTTTCAACAAAAAAAGAAGAAAAGACGTATTTTTCTTATTCATAATATATCGACTTTGCCCAATATCGAAACTTCGTATTTTCTAATACTGTTAAGTAATCACTCTCACAAATAGAGCGATTTCTTACAAAAATAAGCTAGTTGGGATAGATATCTATAATTTTTATCAACTATTAAAATGGTTTGCTATTAACTAATGAGTAAATATTAAAATTGTTGACAAAATACTTAAATTTCGAATTTTTTCCAAAAAGGATTCAGTCCTTCTGTATGGGCAAGTTTACACCTACTTCACCACTTTTGTCCACTTGTTATACCTGCATACAGGAGGGTCTTTCAAAAACGTGCACTTTTTATACACAATTTGCAGTGCAGTTGAGTTTGCATTCGTCTAGAGAGGATTTTGCCGTTAAAGTTTTTACTCAGTCAATAATTTCATCTGTTTGTTTGCGAACTGAAACTATAGGTTTTCAATTGTTGACAAAATACTTAAATTTCGAACTTTTTCCAAAAAGGATTCAGTCCTTCCGTATGGGCAAGTTTACACCTAATTCAGCACTTTTGTCCACTTGTTATACCTGTATACAGGAGGGTGTTTCAAAGACGTGCACTTTTTATACACAATTTGTAGACCTAGCCTGCTTTTCAAATGAAAGAGAGGAATTTTAACAATTTTTTAATAACCATAACTACAATTTCGGTGGTCCCCTAAAAAAGTATATGAGTTTAAATAGTGGCTTCTATGTGCTACCTCTGCCTACAGCCTTTAATTAGAGACACATTTATGAAATTGTTGAAACAAAAAGCTAAAGAATTGAACAGTAGATATATTCCTTGCTTACGCAAGTTTTTCCTGCTGGCCAGGTTTTGCCCAATTTCAAACTTAATCGGTCTATGAAATATCCACAATTTCAACTTCCCAATTGAAGCTGTTCGGACAAGCGTACGGAAGTATCGCCATTGAACAGAAATATATTTTTACGATGACCAAGGATATTTATACTTTATAACAACACAAACAGATGCAGAATTGGAAATGGGAACTTCTTTTAATTTCGAATTTTGCATCCTCCGTTTTAAGCTGATATTATAACCATTTCTGAATTTTGAGTCATGTGAACTGATTAATAAATATCCTTACTCTATGTTCTTTTGCCAAAATTTAATATCCTTACCTTGTAAACTCAGGCAGCGATCTGAGAAACTTCTTACATAACTTTCGCACGTGTTCAGGACCAGAGTAAGTATGATGAAAATATAATTTTAGATTTTAAATTAGACAAGAACTGTGAATGGAAGAGAGAATTGTTCTAAATTCATTTGTCATGCTATAACTCACAAACTGTTAGGACCGAAGACGACGAAGTGTTTTTTGTATAGAACGTAGCTCGTTTAATTACATTTTAAAATTTGAGAGCAAGAAGGAATTATTGTGCGCATAGTTCTATTGGGTTGGTGTGAACATTTCAAAAGTTGTAATAATAATTTTTTACGACTTAAGGCCGCGCTCACTATTTAGATTTCGCGAATTATATTTGAACACAGCAATTTTTGCATGACTAACCCGCACCTTAAAGATATCATTTATGTGAGCTAAACATTTATGCATTATTAAGGCTTATTAAAATTTATATAAATTAATTGAAAACTAAAGATACATTAATGATTTATATCAAATCCGTCATTTTGTATAGAAAGTTTCGAAAGAGGCGTGCAATTTTGTCAAAATATTACTTACTTACATAAATGGCGAGTAGAATAAAAATGTGTATCTGTTAAACACCAAACTTAAAAGTGAATTAAATCCGCTTGAACCCTCTTCAATCCTTCTGCAATTCGTTTCACAAAATTTTGGCATTGTCTTAGTAACCAATGGAATTTTAAACCATTTTTGCTCCATCCACACAATATGTTTCAGTATGTTAATGCCGACAAATAGCATGTGTTGATGCCGATACTCTCCTTTGGCTATGATGGGTCCATATATTTGACGGAGTATGTTTCGCCTGAAGTCTCTGAAAACTGTTTTATTCGCTTGTGTCGTCGCCCAGGGGTCTACCCAATAAAACGAAACAGGCAGGACTAGTAGTCAATACAGTTGAGTTTGCACTCGTCTAGCGAGGATTTTGCCGTTAAAGTTTTTACTCAGTCAATAATTGCATCTGTTTGCAAACTAATACTGTAGGTTTTTCAATATGTTTAAAACATATGCAGTTATGAATACGCATTTTCATAACTGTGAATCAACAAAGTAGGTCATCTATAGATATTTAGCCTTAAAATTAAAATTTTGTTAAATATTTCCAAAAATCTGTGGTCACCATGGTAGTATTCTGAAAGTCAAGATTGATATTACATAATTCTGAACTACTGCCTCCTATATCGTTGAAATATTTATGATATCTTTTCTCCAAAATGTTGAAATGTTGTGCTACTTTCGCACAAATTTTGTCATTTTCCGTTTTATATTAATTCTTAGTTGTTATAATTCTGATGTACTGAATCAGCTCCCGTTTTTTTAGTCGAAAACTAGGAAAAGTTGTCGAAAAAATGGAAAAAAATAAGAGATAAAACATAACGTTCTAATGTATACGCTTTTATTGTACCTTTTTCGAAGAGCAATGTGATCGTAAAATTATCGTCATATTCGATGCAGAAATACAATTTTAGCACAACGAGGATATTCTTTCCAGGCACCCCAATTTAGACCTCTTAGACCTTCACTGTCCAGCATCTATTATAACTGAAGAGCCCTACCTTCCAAAAGAATATGGTCAGTACTTCAACTATGTTCGGGCCATATTTCTTCAAAGTCGTTTTTAAAATCCCTTGCAGTACGACAGCAAACCCCAATTCAAATGCTTATTCGAAATAGCGGAGAATTAACTGGTTGACTAAATTTCAGTATTTTGATAGTGAGAGCACTAAAATAGATAGCACTTATTCAGCGAATAGTCCGAAAAATCATAGTTATGATTTCGAAGAAGTTCTCCTTTAACCAGTTTGAAATTTGAATAGTTCAAAACAAAAATCATAGTTATGGTTTCGAAAAAGTTCTTTTAACCAGTTTGAAATTTTAATAGTCCAAAAAAAATCATAGTTATGGTTTCGAAAAAGTTCTTTTAACAAGTTTGAAATTTGAATAGCCCAAAAAAATCATAGTTATGGTTTCGAAAAAGCTCTCCTTTAACCAGTGTGAAATTTGAATAGTCCAAAAAAATCATAGTTATGGTTTCGAAAAAGTTCTCCTTTAACCAGTTTGAAATTTTAATAGTCCAAAAGAAACATAGTTATAGTTTCGAAGAAGTTCTCTTTCAACCTTTTGCGAACACACATATAGAGCTTTCGCAACCCCCTACAATGTAACAGACATTTTTCGTTAAGCGTATTAACTGCATATTAATGCGCTTTTAAAAAACACGGTGAAAATGGCATGACAAACATCACCAGCAGTGGCACCAGAAAAAAACGCTAACACAAATATTTACGTAATGGATTTATTATGTTTCATATTCTAATTGCTTTGGATAACAGACAAATGCTTGATTACGTGTCTTGGCAAAAATTTTCGAGTTTTCGAAACTGACGAAAACACGAAAAAAAACAAAATGTGGCCCAAAACAAAAAAAAAAACACCATTTAAGATATATAAAATTTATTCGAAATTTTCCCAAACAATAATAGGTAGAACATCAACTGGAATTAATGAAATAGAAATAAATATATTTTATGCAAAAAATTATCACAACATGAAGGATACGTGGGGGTGTGACGCGCAAAAAATTGAATTATTTTCCACACGAATTTGATTAGTTGGAAATTCATTCCATAAAAGTAAAATATAAATCAATTTCAAGACATTCTCTGCCGTTTGTATACCATATGTATTTCAATATTCAAACTTCCGTGGGAACGGGTAACCACTTCAATTTATCCATATCGGCACGAGAACCGTCCACTAGTAAGTAATCATAGATTACGAAAATTAAAGATATCAGGTATTAATGGAACGCTGTACGGTTAAACAACAAGTCAATGGATTAAATAGAACATCAATCAAGTAATTCAATCCAACCTTAAAGGGACATGTTTGATTGACGTTGGTGTACTGCTCAAAAGTAGAAAATATTTAAATGCAAATTGGAAATATAGAAGGATGTCACATGAATCCACAGCCATCCAGCATTATCAAGTTATGCAAATATTTATTTAATATATGTAATATGTAATTGTTGTTGGAATTCTTCAAAAATTAAATTGGAAAAAATACATGTGGAATGTAAAACAAAGTTGAATATATCTGAAATATCATTCCTGACCCAAAACTAATGCTATTATAGACAATTTTTTAAAAGATAAATGTATAAACATAAATATAAATATAAATTGTACACTCGTAAATATAAATATGTATATGTTTCCAAAGATTGAGAAATGAGAGAGATGAAATGGAAATGTAAATGGAAATCTAGTTTCCGGTTCAAATTTTTAATAATTGTATATAAGATTAGTATTTTTTTAAACAGATCCTTCTTTGATAAGGACGTTAACATATCGCGAATTGCCTAAGATTAAGTACTGGCTCTTAACCGACACTTCACCAGCGCGTGGAGCCAGGAGTAAGGAATCGCTGACCACTGCTAGAAGGTTGATGTGAATTGGTTGGAGTAATTAGAATTCTAAATAAGTACACGAATACATGAATTTAGAAATCATGTAATCTAATTTAGGCTCTCCAACTGACATCTACTTAGGAATAACCAAAACCCTTTGCCGAATTTCCCAAGCAACTCACAATTTGCTACTTTCGAGCATGTACTTGCTGATAAAGCGATTGGACATTCGTCTGATGTTAGCTAAAGTGAGAAGGCTAAAGAACTTCGTGCTAACACCGATGTCTTTTCAACAAATAAGTGATATATTTTACTAAGGCTTAAATGCTACACCAGTTTACTGGGTATTGGTGATACAGCACCTCACGAGGAGTGTTGGCAGCTGCTATTAAATTATGCTCGTATTATAAAGGAAACACGAATGATAATAAAGAAACTGACGCTGACGACCCACGCAAACATTATATGGACCACAATTTAAGGGTATGCGCCTGGAATGTCCAAACTCATTGCAGAGAACCTGCATATATCCGATGGGAAAATGTTCTTGATCACATGGATGGACAACGATGTACTCGGCGAAAGAACTGCCACGCAGAAAGACATAAAGCTGGATGTGGATCTGTTATTGATAAGAGATTCAAACACCTTGCCTAGCGGTTGAGGTCCGTCGTCTAGCCACTAGTCACATCAAGGCGAAATACGTTTTTATCACACTGGTTTGTGCACTCTCCCCGAAGGAAGGCATAGAAAACGAGACCAAAGATACGTTCTATGAGTGCCTAGAACAAGCATAAGAATAGGAGGCTGCCATGACCACGATATGGAAATTTTTCCTGATGATTTAAATACCAAAATGCGAAGAGGAGATGTTTTTAGTCGATCTACAACACCTGCCAAATCGGTTTTAGAGTGGTTTCTTCCTCCATGACTCGTAACAGGACAGTTTGTGGCTAACGTACCTATCTTCTGATCCCGGAAAACCAGATATATCGCGTGGTAACGACATGGTTCTAGTGCCGTGAACGTCGTTGTGATACATCATCCATCGTATCACCATTTATTTTTAGCTAAGGTACGAGATTGAGCAAAACCAAAAACGTTTGTAATTAGACACAAAGAAAGCCGGACTTTGCTAAGCTGCATAGCATGGTCACAGCCTACTCCACCAACCTCGCTCACTTACTACATTAAAACTCCCCTAATTCGGTTCCTGACACACAGTGGCAACATATAGCGCTTTCTATGGCAATTGCCGCAACAGCCATACTTCTGAATGTTAAACAAAGCTCAGACAACTCCTGGCACTATGAAGAATGTCGCACATAGTCTGAGAAAAAGAATACTGAAAGCTCTGCAGTTTATTGTAACAGTATTGTGATTGATCGCTGTAAGGAGATTGAAGATATAGAAGTATACAGAGGTACAGGTGAAGCCGGAAAATTCTATCAAAAGATTAAAAGCAAAGGGTACGTCCTGCTTGACTCCATATCTGTGAGGACACGGATTAAAATCTGGTCACATATACGTAAAGTGTGCTACAATTATGGAGAAATTCCGGAATTCAGAGAAAATTATGGTTGTTTCGGATGGTAGTACAAGTGAAGAAATCACGCCAGTTGAAGACAATGGACAGCACCGAGATAAAACGAGATTAGAATAGCAGTATTACGGCTTAAAAAGTTCAAAGCTATGGATGTTGATGGCGTGTGAAAGAGGCTGTTTAAGACCTGTGGCGATGTGCTGATAATTACCATGTATCAACTCGTAAATTCGACTTGGTTCAAGGAATGCATGCGCGATGATTAAAAAGAGGACTTCGATAAAGCGACAGCCTATCGTGCGATGTCTTCAATGTATTGTTGGAGATAATTATGAGTAAAGTTATAAAAGCCTTTTGCTACTTGCGTATACGGACGATACTAATAATTATTGTACAATAGAATACTGTGGGATATTACTACAGCCTTCTCAAGAACTAAGAAGGAACACAGAAATTTGGAAGAGTCAATCTCATCTGTTCTGGTATCTGCCAAAGAAAAAAATGGGAATTGACATAAATCACCAATCGCTATATTTCATACTGCTCAATACAACTGTGCGCAAATGGTCGATGCGAGAAGTCGAACTGCTTTTTCCACCATAGCGGGTTTGATTATTAGCATTCATACAGAAATGTTCTCCATCACAGTATATAACAAGACCATAATCATTCGGATTCTCCAGCAGCGTTATTTCTTGAATATTTCTCAAAGAGTACAAAAGTTGATAACAAACTCTTTCAGAAAAGTGAGCGGAATTGCACAACAAAATACAAAACATTTATTATTCATCCAAATTTATTATATCGCTTTCAAACAAGTCCCCTTTCGAGATAATAAACTAATGCCAAATATGCTAAATCTAATCATCAAAACATTTTCACGATATTTGATAGATATTTGACTCGTCCTAGCATGTCCCTACAAGTCGAGCGACAGTCTGTTTCATACCCTAACAATCGTGTAAAATGATATGAATTAGTTCAAGAAACACATAAAGTGTTATTTTCCCAGAGCGAGGCACAGTAATAAAATAATGTCAACTTAATGAATTTACACGCTTATTAAAAAATTTTTACATTTATTTCACATTTTTCTTTTATTAAATTTACAAATTATGAAAATGTTTACTTAATTCTTAACAAAGAAGACTCTCTCAGCTTATAAAGTACAGATGCAACTTACAATTAATTAATGCTCATAAAAAAAGACAAATTAACTATGACAACAAAATGGCAGTCGAAATAAGGTAAATAAAATAATCAATTTCTCTCTAATAATTTGGTACACAGAGATTCTGAATAGTTAGTAATTATAAAATAATAAATCAAAATTATTTGAAGCACACAGGTCCCACTTTAAAACCAAAAGCTTGATTTTCTTTGGAATAATCCAAGGGAAGGAAATCCTTAACGGGCAGATAATTCAAACGCTTGGTATTAATAACTAAAACCGTGGAACCCGCAGAGTGAGGGGTCTGAAAATTATAAATATTAAAAAACGCGTTAGCTTAATAACTTGGCCTTTCCCATCCATTTTTTTTTATACTGCCCAACTTACCGCGCACTCATCTTTCGTAACTTCTGGTTTCACCGCAGCTCCATCCCTTGCAATTTCCATTTCATTATCTCCCAAAAATGTCAACGCCTTTTCGTAATTTTGCCGCGAACGATCATGCCAAGCAACTGAATTACGGCAATAGTAGGTGAAATTCTGTGATGCTTCTTGTGATAGCAGCCTCAGGAATGTCAATTGTACTGCGCCTACGCCATCATATGTGATGCTTGAGCCACCCTGCATCTGAGAAAACCATTGCCTATCTCCCGTGCTTCGCCATGGCACTAGAGGCATCTCCGAAGTGTGAACATCAGGGTGAATACATGTTTCACCATCGTTTGTCATGTTGCAATACACACGGATGGCATCATCAGGCATACCGCCATTAGGGTCAATCCAATACCAATCGTTATCGAATTGTGGATGGGCATAGTGAAGATCCCGACAGGATCTTCCAGGGTTATCTTGAGTTCCCATGGGTTTACGTATTTTATCCATTTCCTGACGCATTGAGTAGATGGCGTTATACATGTCAATAATTTTATCCGTGTTCTCGGTTGCCTCCTGCTTCTTCTTCTTCTTTCGCCTTAATTTCTTGCGTTCTTCATTTCCTCTGTTGGCGAGGTTCGAGGACATGCCCATTATCTCGCTGAAAGCGTCGTCTTCGTCAAAAGCCGCCGATATATCCACATCTCTTCTGCGCCTAGTTTCTGCTTTAGTAGAAGAATATTGTTGCATCTGGAATAGTAGTTCGGGCGGTATCATGGGAGCTTCGGCTGGTGTTCCTGGCGGACCCGGAGGTCCCGGTGGACCCACATCACCTTTGTTACCAGCTCTTCCTTCAACACCTTTAGGCCCTGTGGGTCCATGCATGCCTGGCAAACCATGCGCGCCATCATTTCCTTTCGGCCCAATGGGACCTACTGGGCCGGGATCACCTTTAGCACCTTCCGGACCCGGAGGCCCTCGAAAACCTCTATCACCCTTTTCACCTTGCTCACCTTTCATACCCACCATACCCAGTTCACCACGATGACCTTTTGGTCCTCTTCTGCCACGATCACCTTTAGGCCCAGCAATACCTGGCAAACCAATTTGACCTTCTTTTCCTTCTGGGCCTGCTGGACCAGGTAAACCTGTTTCTCCCACCAAACCGGTGGGACCTCTAATGCCAGGAGGACCTTGAAGGCCAGCGGGCCCTGGGGGACCTGACATTCCTAACGGACCTATAGGACCCAAATCGCCTTTTTCGCCCTTTGCACCCTGTGGACCCGCTGGGCCCTGCATACCGGCCGGACCTTCTGGGCCTTGCTTACCCGAAGGTCCAGTTTCTCCCATCCTGCCTTCTGGACCTTGATCACCAGGGGGTCCGGGTTCACCTGGTTTTCCATCTTCTCCTTCTGGACCAATATCGCCTTTCGGGCCCACTATGCCAGGTTCTCCTCTCGCTCCTGGGAATCCCCTAGGACCCATATCGCCCTTGGGTCCCGCTGGTCCTACTATACCTGGTTTTCCAGGTGCCCCAACAGGTCCAGATTTGCCTTCTTCACCTTTAGGACCGATTACGCCCTTTTCACCTGGTCTTCCAGTGACTCCCACCGGACCTGGAGGACCTTGGGGACCATCGGCACCCGTTAATCCCGGAGGCCCACGTTGACCTGGTTTACCTTGATGACCAACGGCTCCTAGTATTGTTTATAATAAAGAATGTTTAATGAATAGCAAATTTAAATTTAAACTTTTGTAACCTTTGGGTCCCCTTCTTCCTTGATCACCTGGAGGTCCAGGTGGACCCACAGGTCCCATTAAGCCATCATCACCACGCTCTCCCTTAACTCCTGCAGGGCCGGGTAGGCCTTGTAAGCCGGGTTTCCCTGGAGGTCCTTGCAATCCTTGTTTACCATCTTCACCTTTCACACCTCGATGACCCTGTTCACCCATTGGTCCTTTTTCGCCAGGAGATCCCGGAGTTCCTGATTCTCCTCGAGGTCCTTGAGGGCCGTCTGATCCAATTGGTCCCTTTACAGAAAGTGGTTCGCACATATTTAACAATTTGGTTTATGTTTTGATTATACTAACTTGATCGCCTTGATTTCCTTTCAGACCCTTCTCACCGGGCATACCCGCCTCACCTTTATCACCATCATCACCTGGCGTTCCAACTGGTCCTGGTGGTCCTGGCAATCCT
>JAHXMU010026080.1:0-61262 GCA_019455685.1 Philornis downsi | reverse complement strand
TAATTATATTTAAGCAAGATATAAATACCGGTTGTCCTCTTTCACCTGGAGGTCCATGTGGTCCTGGTTTGCCATCAGCACCTGGATTCCCAGGCATACCAATAAAGCCTCTGGGACCTTCTGCTCCTTGCGGTCCTCTTTCCCCTTGAGTTCCAGGTGGACCAGGTTGGCCTGAATCACCCTTAGCACCTGGACTTCCATCACTGCCTCGCCTACCACGTGACCCTCTGAAACCTCTTGGACCCATTTCTCCTCTTTCTCCGCTTGGACCTTGAGGACCGCGCTCACCCTTAATGCCCGCAGGACCTGTCGATCCAGTAGCTCCTTTGTCACCCTTATCGCCCGACGGTCCAGGATAGCCTTGGAAACCTTGTGGACCTTGTTTTCCCTTTTCTCCAGGTGAACCTTGTTGACCAATTTCGCCCCGGGGCCCTTCAAAGCCTTTTGGGCCTTCAGGACCCTCAGGACCAGGTGAACCCGATGGTCCTGCTGGCCCTCTTTCCCCAGGTGGACCCATGTCACCTTTCTCGCCATCAATTCCACGTTCACCAGTATCGCCCTTGTCGCCTGTCGGTCCACGAGGTCCATCATCCCCTTTAGATCCACGAGGACCTGGAAATCCCACGGGTCCCTGTACACCTTGCATTCCTTGGTCACCTTTCGGACCTGTTATGCCGGGGGAACCTGGAACACCCGGAGTTCCGTCCGCTCCTGGTAGACCAGGTAAACCTGGCTTTCCACTAGGTCCAGGATTACCTGGAGGGCCGGGTTTTCCTTGAGGACCAGGTGAACCCAATGGTCCGGGTGCTCCTTGTAGTCCAGAAGGACCAGGTTGACCGGTGGGTCCCACATTTCCCTTAGCTCCAGTTTGGCCTTCATTACCTTGGAGGCCGGGATTTCCCGTTGGACCGGGAAAGCCCCGCGGTCCAGGAAAACCTCGAGGCCCCTGAAAATGTTTTTTATTAATGAAAATAACAGAGATATTTGCAGAGTGACTAACCAATTCGCCTGGTATTCCCGGCAAACCTGGGGGGCCGTCCTCACCGGGATGACCTTCAATACCTTGCTGACCTTTTTCGCCTCTTTGTCCAGGAATACCACGATGCCCTTTTTCTCCCGGTATGCCCATTGGACCTATTAGCCCCATTTCACCTTTGGGTCCTTGAGGACCTTGTGCACCACGTTCGCCATCACGTCCCGAGCGACCACGTCTTCCCTCACGACCTTGAGGCCCTGTTGGCCCACGCAAACCACGTAAACCCTGCCGTAGATAAATGTTCTAAATGAAAATAACTAATGTGATAGCAATGTCAGAATTAAAGCTTACTGGTTCACCAGCATCGCCCGGCTCTCCTTTTTGCCCCTGAAGTCCGATTGGGCCTGGAGGCCCCGGTGGTCCAGTTAAGCCCATCGGACCTTCGGGTCCTCGCAAAGCCATCTAAAATAGTAAAGAATTGGAATTAATACATGCTATAAAATATCGTCCTGAGGAAAACTACCATGTGCTGGGAAATCATTTGCCTTAAAGCTTCCGCTTGAGAGTCAGGACCTTTTTCGTTGCCACCACTACCACCTTGTGAGGTCTAAGAAATTCAAAACCTAATTTGATGTTAACATATAAATATACGAATTCGCTTACCGGTACCACAAATACATGACCTGGTGGTCCTTGAACACCGGTACTTCCTGGTAAACCATCACGACCCGGTTCTCCTTTAGGCCCCCTTTCTCCGGGTGGCCCCGGAACGCCCGTATAGCCCCTAGGGCCAGGGTAACATGGTTGGCCGCCCGATTCTGATGGTCTTGCAACAGGTGTACCGCTTATTGTTCTGTTAATGTCAGCACCTGCTAAATCAATATCTACTGATCCATCGATACCCGTTGAAGAACCATCAGGATTTGTTGCTTTGATATTTTTCTTAGGCTTTTTCGGTTTCTTTTTAGGTTTTTCCGTTGTCGTTTCATCATCGTTATCGTTATTCGGCTGTATCTGTTCAGCGTCTAATTCACCTGAATAAATAGGGATTTCCGTGCCACTTGGCGACATCTCGTTTGAGTTTAAATTGTCATCATCATAATCACCATAAACACTGTAGTCTGGGCCCTCCGATTCACCATTAGTTTGAGGAACAGTCCCAAAACCATTTGATGCTGCGCCAGCTATTCCAAATTCGTAACTTGCAGAATCTCTGGAGCCAGTTGTGTTATATACAATATTTAAAGTATCTATGTCTCCACCAGCTATATTAGCGGAACTAGAAAGCTTCCCGCCCACAGCTCCAGAACTCTGATAGCCACCACCAGAACTTGAAGAAATACTGGAGCTTCCTCCGGTGCTAGAGAAACTGCTAAAACCTCCATTGGAAACTGAAGAGCTTGATGTTATGCCATTACCCCTTGATTGGCCATGATTACTGCTTTCCCCTTTTACTATTGCATTGCCAGTCATAAGGAAGTTGTCCAGACATTCTGTAGCGTACTTAGTGCACACTTCATAGCCAGCTTCCGGAGTGTCCCATATCGACATCATCTGAATGTCACCGATAAAGAAGCCATCATCGTTACTCATCTGAACACCCGTCAATATCAGACCATCCGTTGATATTGAACTACCCACAGACCGTTCCACCCTTCTTGTAACTTGTTTGGAACAATCTAAGTTCAATGTGGCCGATGTGCCCTTTACGCTTAAACCCAAACGATGCCAGTCGCTATCGGATATGCCAATGCCAAAATTAATCTCATTATGTTGATTGAACCCCGCATCTATTTGTTCATAAGAAAAATGTATTTGTGGACCTATGCTGAGTGACAGGACTTCCTCGCTCTCATCAGAATATATGGTAAATATGGGAGCGTTCGTTTGATTTGCTCGAGAATTGCGTATGGCCAGGACAATCGAGAAGTCTGAGGGAAAACCATTAGGAAAGATGGACGATGTTTGCACTGTCAAGATGGCATCCTTGGTAATGCGATAAGCCGGGGACTTATGAACTTGGTACTCGTTCTTCTCCATGCCACACATGCCGGGTACGGCTTCTATGCCAAGAGGTAAATCAGGCAATCCGAACTCCTTGATGAGATCGACATGGTTATCTGAAACGAAAAAGTGAAAGTTTGTCAGGTGTATTAATAGGTACAGTGATTAATATTATGACGATTATTTGTTGAATTTGGCTAAGAATTTGATTATATCTGTGAAGGATTATTCGAAAATATGTGTTGACGCGAGGGATTCCGTAAAATATGTTAATAATATGGAGGTGAGATTTGATTCATTCCGCTGACTGTATATCATAACTGTGAACAGCTATAGACGCAATATCTGTGTTCAACTAACATTGTTCTGTCAAATTGCGCTAAAAGTCATGGAATATATAAGAACTTCAAGTCGATACTCCACATTATGTTGCGCCAGATCAGGGAATTACCAGAGACAATGGATATATGCCATTAACGTGGAACTTTTATCTCAATCAGCCGCACAGTTGCTAATGAAGAGAAAGAAGCGGAACCTCCCAAATATTGACGGCACTCGCAAAAGTAGTAAGCCCATGTTTTCAGAGTAAGCACTTGGAATATTGAGGCTCTTTACAAATAAGGTGCCTCTAGCCGATTTGCAGTTGTTGTTGCCAAACATAATGTTGGGGTCACTGACATGGAGAAATGGAATGACAGGACCAGAATGCAGACGACGAAAAAATTGTAACAGCTACTGTAACAGAAATGTAAGAAATCGAGAGCGGATTCCTGGTTAACCGGATTACCTCGCAATCAAACTCGATTAGTGGAATAGGACGATCTTTATGCAATCGCAGCTTTGGATGGAGATTAACACATTTTACGAAAGCAGGGTTTACATTTGTTCTGGTAGATTTGAATGCCAAATGAAGAAAATTGAGACCACACAACAACACCTTTGGTAATGTATCCCAAATGATTACTAAGTGGCACTTTCAGCACAAATTTCGCTCAAAGCTGGAAATCAGGTGTCCGAGATATTTCTTGATTAAAATATAAGAAACCACATTAAAGGCCGTAGTGGGATTGTGTTATAGTAGAAGGCAGTGTTTAAAGTAAAGTCCAAAAAAAAAACTTACAAAAAAAGGTAAGAATACGGATAGAAAGAATATCTACAAGTTGATGTTTGCAGAAAGAAGCATAAATTAGAAAACTAACATAGCCTTTCAAGGCGGGTGGCGAGGAGCCTATAATTCCCCAGAGTACTCAATTTTTCCAATTCATTTCAAATGTGTTTTGGGCTTTCTACAATGGATAAAATATTGAACAAAGAATTTATCTCAAATTTTGAATTGCAAATCACATTTCGTATGCCAAATCACTGCATCTATTGCAGAAGATTTACTGTGAATCGAATTTACCAAAAGTTCGTCCATATGAATGATAAAGCGTCCCCAAACGAAATCCACGTTGATAAAGTGACGAAAATGGCTATCTGAAAATAATTATTTAAGTTGCAGAAAAATAGCATCCAAAATTTCTGTCCCTTGCAAATCAATTTGTATCATTTTACACGATTATTTGTATATTAAACGCATTGCCGCTCGACCAGTTCGGAAAGACTTAAATTTTCTTCAAAAATACAATCGCGTAATGGTCGCTAAAAATATCTTAGAACGAATCAACCCCGACCCCACATTCATAAAACGCATTATAACTAGTGGGGAAATAGAAATTTACGAATTTAACATGCAAAACTGTCAATAAGCTACGGAATGACGACTTCTAACACAGTTGCTATCAAAAAATCATGTCAAAGTTGATCAAAAGTCTAGGTAATGCTGACGGATTTCTTTGATTATCGCGGTGTTTTTTCCAGAAAGTCGATAGTAAATAAAGAACATTAGCTGAGCATTATGTAAAAATAATAAATAATAAAAATTCGTCGAAAATTGAGAGAAATCTCAGGAATTTTGCACCACGATCATCTGAGAAGGCTATGAACTAACTTCTATGAAAGAATTTCTGGCCAAAAATTCAACCAATATCGGCAAAAAACTACCGTATTTACCAGACGTGGCTCCGGCCGACTTCTTCTCTTTCTAAATCTCAAATCACTACTTCGAGGCGCCCGTTTTCAGTTGGTGGAAGACATAAAAGAAAATTGGCGGCGAGAACTGAAGCCTTTTTCAGAAAATGCTTTTGAAACACGTTTTAATTATTATTCGTTGACAGAAGTGTATTATTTCAGAAGCGGCCTATGCTGAAGACAACACAATAAATTTTAATAAATAATAAATATTTTGTGTTTTATTCACAGTTTTCTGTACTTTTTCGACAGAATTTTTTTTACAAGTCACCAAAAAAAAAAAGATCGAACTGTGCATACCAACTGTAAATTGGAAATTATTGCAGCAACCGAAACCATCTGCGATAGGCGACGATCTTTGGAGGTGTTGAGCTACATGACTGCTAGAATTCCTTCAATTTGACCTCTCTTTCTACGATAACTAGAAGTTATCGTTGGCTAGCGCCAGTTCTAATAAATACAATATCGACAATATTTATTACAGCTATATGGAAACAATATATGTAAATTAACCAAACATTTGTCCATTCAGCATATTCTACATAGTATGGATGTCCGTCCGTCCATCTGTGTCTACGTCCACGAATTCCCAAGAATGACGTAAATTGCATGTGGCTCCAACAATTTCTATCAATTAGTTATTGTATTTTGACACAATGAGTTTATTTAAAATCATAAATTATGGCATCTTTATAAGAATTCTTTAGTGAAAGTGGGTAGAAGTGTTAAAAGTCTATGAAGTTATACTTGCACATTAGAACTATCATAAGATATGAGAGAAGCTCATGCAAATATCATTATTTACAAATGAATAATTATAAAAAGTAAAATAAGTGTCAAGTTCTTTTGTAAAAGAATTGTTACAGTTACATTTTCACGATCAATTGGAAATCAATCAATAAATCAAAACTATGTCAATCACAAAGTGATCATAATGTTGTATTGATCGTAGACTGGCGGGGAAAAGTTAAGAGACGTTTAAGAGTTATATATATATATTTGATGAACTTCAAAGTTTCGTAGACATTATTGTTACGGCGGATAATTAGTAACCTAGACATAAGATGTTCTATTTAACTTAATGTAATGCCTAATCCTATCGAATAACTGGTTGTCCACAAGATGTTAACGAAAAACTACTATCTATTTGCCTTTCCGCATGACCTACAGAGCTTTTCGAAGTTACAATATTATTATTGGCAGCGATTTAAGGTCTGATTTTTAATATTAAGTCAAACATTTGACTTTGAAAACTTCAATAAGAAAGAAAAATCTTTTTATTTATTTATAATAATAACTTTTTGCCAGAATTAACAAATGAACTCATTGCACTGAAGAATGATATATTAAATATTTCAGGAGCGGCTTTTAAGTTCTCGTTGAAGCGTTTTTAAAAACGTTATTAATTTCTCAGGGTAAAATTTTATTTTTGACATATGGATCATCGAAGTTTAAAGCAGAACACTTGTGAACACTTTTTCGACAACATTTTTATCATATCTAGTTATGTTGGTTATTCCGCTTATTTCAAACGTTTTATTCCTTTATACAAATGCTGTCGCTTTTGAGATAACCTCAATTTTAAAATATATATTGCGTTTCTAGTTAAAAGTTATTTTGTGAAATTTTTACTTCCTGTTTTTGGGTGCTCTCAGAAAATCTAAAAAATTATTTTTTTTTGCAATTATTCTGCCATATTCCGTTAATTATTTCTTTTCAGTAGGAAACAAATGTACAAGAATTGGCAGCATTGGCATAAGATGGCACAACAAATTGTTAGTAACTATAAAATTTTACGAAGCATAATTTTAAATCTTTATTTTTCCAAAATCTACTTCTGCTCTAGTGGACATTTTTAAATCGCTATATGAAATGTATTTAAATTCAGGAACGACCGTTTAACACCCGTAGCAAAGTCGGTTATTTGTAATCGGAATCCATTTGTAATAGCTAGAAATAATTTAAATTTAGGAACCACCATTTAACACCCGTAGCAAAGTCGGTTATTTGTAAAAGGAATCCTTTTGCAATAGCTATAAATACTCATACGAGACCTCATAAATTACAAATGTATATTCCTCGTCGTACTAAAAATTAATGTCGAACTAAATAAGTCCGTCTGGCCAACCAAATATCTGTTGAGAACGTGGCAAAATCGCTTGATCTAGGGATTGAAATTAGGCATACATAAAAAAAAACTTCAACGTACAGTAACTAAGCACAACCCCTGAAAAATAGAAAATAGAAATCATTTATTCGTTAATTAAAATCTGTACTCGTATATGATGATACGAGAGTATTGTAAAAAACAATCTAGATCCATGGAGCTCCTTAATGGGACCGTGATAATTATGAGCGTCATTCGAAAACACTATTTTCAATATAAATAAGTCAACACTCACTTTTCTGGCGATAGGACTGTACAACGTCGTCCTCTACACTAAGCAGGTTGACCAAGTGGATACAAAGCCCATACAAACACAAAAAAAAACTTTCCATTAATGGTTTTTGGGAGGTTTCCCAACAATTGTTCCATTTATTCATTAATTAAAATCTGCATATGGTGATAGTTATTAAACAGCGTAGGGACATCTCAGCTTATAAACTTTTCAACGACCACCTTGTCTGTGGTTATTTTGATTATTGAAAAATGTTAAATAAAATGCGAAATTTCAATGGAAAACGCGAAAAATCAATATATTATGTATAAAAAGAGCGTGTTTTATCGACTTATCTGACGATGAGTCGATACATCGTCTGCTTTTTGCTCACAGGTATCACAACTGAGACCAAAACTAAATCCAGCTTTTGAAAAATTAATCTTTTTCGAAATATTTCTAAAAATTTTAAAATTTTTTGGTTAATTATTGATGCGGGAAGAAATCATTCCAATTTATATATTATATGTAATATTTCTAAGCGAATTACGATATATATATAATAGTTGCGGCCGTGGTTATCGCACAGGAATTAAATTCAGCTTTTGAAGTATTATTCTTTTTCCGAATATTTCCAAAATTCAATATAAAATATCTTATTAATGCAGGAAGAAATTACCATAATTGCAGTCGTGGTTATTAAATAATAGTAAAAAATTAGATTTTGCACTGGATAAATAAAATAAGTCCATATATTATGTGTAGAAAAAACGGCATTTTTGATCGGCCCACTTATCAGTCGATCATCGGTGGAGGGGGTGGGTATATAAGCTTCGGCCTGGCCAAAATTATGATGCTGAGTTTCAAATAATGTATGCGTCTTTTATATGGAGCCTACAATAAAACACCATTTATTTTGTGTAAATTCGTCATACAGAGACTTAGTAGCAACGTATCACATTCAAAATTTTGGTAGAAATCGATGTATGTATACGAATTGGTGAACATAATTCAAAATATATATTTAATTTTCGACTTATGCGGTTTAACCATTGTCGGGGTCATAGTGCAAAGAGACATGTTCTGATCTCAACAGTAGAAAATGAAAACAATTTCCAGTACTTAAAATTTTTAAGAAAAATACGATTGAAATTGCGAAAAGTTATAAACCAAAATTAGATAATTGAAGAATTCGGCAATACTATTTAACTATTTAATAAATGATATGTTTCATACCAATATTCTCATGCTGTACGTTTTGCTCAAAATAACGTACTAAATACTAAGTGCAGCTTTAGATATTAAGGACGACAAAGATGTCATTAATTTTTTAGAGAACCTGTAAAATGTTATGAACATTTTAAATATCCATGAAGCTATCGCATTTATGCCAGAGGATAAGATTTAAGTACATATAAATTGAATAGGTCATTTTTGTGTTTCCCTTTTTTTCGGTAAGAATATTTTGAAACATTATACTGAAAAATCAATGAAATTCTTCCTTTATTGGACACCTGGAAATTATAAAGATTTGGAATTTCGAATACCACTTTTGAAGTTCACACGCTTAAGTTATGCAAAAGTCCATGGTGTGATTACAAAGGGTTCTAATAACCTTTAATTGTTCCTTCGTGATATCCAATTGACTTCTCCAAAATCGATTAATCATATGTTAAACTTGAATATTTGACCAATTATTATTTTTTTTAAGATAGTAGCTTATTTGACGAAATTAGTAATCAAACAACTAATCAAAATTACTCTGCACCAGAATTTTTAACATTTCTTTTAATTTTGCTATCTGCCTAATCAATTTTCTCCATTTATTATACGAGTTCGGTCCCAAAACTAGCCGAACTTTAGAACAAGATAATTTTGGTGAAAAGCGGTAACCTTATAAAACACACGTTTTAAGTTTCAAGGCCCTACGTTGTTCAATATTATTATTTGAATCATCAAAAGTAAACAATCTCAGTGAATTTGTAAATATGGGAAAAATTGGTCACCTTTATGTAATTCAATATTTCCATTTGAAAGGTCTCAGTCCAACCAATATTAAAGCCGCTGAAGAGCTAGATTCTACTCTGGAGGAGTTTGAGTTTAAGAGTTTTAAGTTTAAAATACGAACTGTCAAAACGAATACCGTAGCGGTTGACCAATTGAGGTGTCCATGCCAGACAAGGTTACCATAAAATGGTATTTTAGATGATCGTCGGCTGAAGGTGCGTGAGCTAGCTGAAATGATAGGCATTTCAAAAAGTGATCTACATCGTATATTGGCCGAAGATTTGAAGATGAGAAAGCTGTGCGCAAGATGGTTGCCACGCTTGCTTTCAATACAGCAAAAATAGCGTCGTGAAGATGTTTCAGTAGAGTGTTTAGCGTTGTTTCCCCGCAATAAGGCGAAACAGTTAAAACGATGAACTGGAATGGGGTAATCGTGTCCAAAGAAGACGGTTTTATCTGCAGACGGTTTTATCTGCAGACAAGGCGATGGCGTCTTTTTTTGGGATTATTTTTATTGATTATCTTCAGAAAAGAATCAACGGCGAATATTATGCTAATTTATTGCAGCGTTTAGATGATGAAATTATGGAAAAAAGGTAGCATTTGGTGAAAAAGAAAGTGTTGTTTCATCAAGGCAATGCCTCAGTCAACACATCCACCATTGCGATGGCCAAAATTAATGAATTAAAGTTCGAATTGTTTCATCACTTACCTTATTCGCCAAGTTTACCTCCCTCGGCGTATTTTCTATTTCCAAATTTCAAAAAGTGTTTCGGTATTAAAAGATTTACCAACAATGAAAAAGTGGAGTTTTCGACTGATGGCTATTGCAAGCAGTTTAACAGTTCTTACTATAAACAGGGTATAGAAGCTAGAAGGTAAAATAAATTATTTTTTATGCCTTACTTGTCGGCTATTTTTAAGACCGCCCTCGTACTCTACGCAAAATGTAAAGTGACCTTAATAACTTTCACAAGGCATTCGCAAAAATATCAAATGAATTCCATGAAGACGCATTCATCGACTGACCCCCTTTCCACACACATGAGTACTTAGGAAAGCTTTTGAGGAAATCGGAAACATGAAAATATATTTTTTATGTCAATTTTAATTTTTATTAATGATCGCTTTTTGATGCAAAAGTCTAACGTCAAACGAATGGTAGTGCACATTAGAACGATATGCAGTCGGTTGACACAAAACACTATTTAAGTTCTCTGTTGATGTGGGCCATATGGTGGTGGTGGCTAAGTGACGCCTTGCGTCAAACTACCCATTAAAGGCGCTCATTGGAAGGAGTTATCTTGTTGTTGTTGCTGTTGCTGCTGTCTGTAATGCCATTTGACTTGATTTTAATAAATGTTCATATAAATATGCAAACAGTAATATGTCATTGCATTACAATGTATTGCGTATATTTTCTTATAACGTTTTATATTCCCAAATAAAAGAAATTTTGAAATTGGATTTACACGCATTGCCTCATATATGACCGTATTAGCGAAATAAGATAGAAATTAGGTTAGATTTTCACAGGGCTGCAAACCATACGAAATGCTATGTTGATTCAATTCAATATTACTCCTCACCTTCAAACCGTTGGGTCGGTTACCACAATATTTAAGATCGGAATTCAATTAACAGGAAATAGTATTTCGAAGTCGACTCAGTCTTTCGAAATATCATATTACATATTTCGAAAAAAATATTTCCACTACTTGAAAGACAACATCTATCCGAAATGCTTTTAAAGTGGGAAGTAGAATGCCTGGATTATACTTGGCTCTATTATAATTATCTTTAAAATGTATAAGGCTTTAGTATATCTTATTTGGTTTTGGAGCTATACTGCAATGAAATTTGTTAAAGCGAAGATCAGCGTTATATTTTAGATTGCCTCTGGGCAATTCTTATTTATATACTAAATTTTAAACAATAAATTTTTATACACAAAGTTTTAGAGAATTTCTTAACTTTTATTTTTCTGTATTAGTCCTCCTAGTTTTAGAGACGTCTGAGAAAATCTTTTATATTCATTTTACAAAAATTCAGATTTTTGTAAGCGACAATTTCCAGTCATTGCTTTTAAAGGTGACATTGCAAAACGCCATTCACCTGATCGTTGTGCATCTTGGGCTAATTATAGAAATGCTCTTCAATTTGTTTCTGTTAATATCAAAACAAGTGGATCAAACTTCTTCAGTCAAGCTACTTTAGACTTTTCAGGGATACAAAATGAGTACAAAAACATTGTAGCCGTTTTAAAATTTTACGAAAAAGTTCCTTAATTTATTCAGTTGATTTCATAATTTTTGAGCTGCAAAGATTATAATTTGTGCTTCAAATATCATCCTGTATACCTTCTATTAGCGCATAATTGGTAAAAATAATAGATATATTTGGATGTGGAGTAGTTGGGTAATTGGATTTGGTTATTAGAGGGCTAAACTTTTTCTATTCGACTAATTTGTCACAATTGCGAAACTTGGGAGCCATGGCGTTTTGGATAACCGATTCTCATATATAATACTCGTATATTAACTCTAAGCAATTTTCCACTAAAAAATTCGTGTTTTTTAATATTTTGCAATAATCATGCCTACGATTTTGGTGGTGCCTTAAAAATTGTATGTCCTGGGCTCTTCAGCATAACTATTAACTATAGCCATATATAGCTTTAAGATTTTGAATATTTAGTATATATAATTTTTAAATATTCACTGATAATATCCATTATTGCAAAGCTGAATTCGGACCATTGTATGGACAATTTTTCGCCGATTATTTCCACTGGCAACCCATCGCCAGATAAGCGGGAGCGTTCAATGAAAAATCACATTTTTTTACAATTACATTAGCATACGTTTAGCGTATAAAAATTGGGATAATTGTCTGCCTTTTTTATTGATTCAAATCGGAATGATAAACTTGATACGTTATCCTTATGGCACAAGCAGAACTTCGAAAAGTATTGATTCCAAATTTAGTTTGTCAAATTTTGACGAAATGACAAAATTTGAAAATATGTATAATATCTTGGTAACACATAAAGGACACCACACGCTAATTTTGACGAAATGACAAAATTTGAAAATACGTAAATCATAATATCTTTGTAATACATAAAGGACACTACACGCTGGTCAATCTTTTTCGTAAATTGTTAATCTGGGCTCTGTGTGACCAAATGAATGTTGAAATGTTTAAAACAATATTAATTATTTTAACTTTTATTATCAGAAAAGATAGCAGTATATCAATGGAACCAAGGTAGGTCATCATTTATAATTCAGTTGTTATCCCTGGAAAATAAAATTAAATAAAATATAAAAAAAAAAATGTAGATTAAAAGGCTTAGGATAACGTTATACTGTGTTATCCATATTTCGGTTTCAAAAGCAAAGTTAAATAAAACACACATAAAGCTATGATTTCGATGAAACCTTTATTTCATTATAATACCTGGACCTTGCCCTTATGTACGTAATACAATGTCATTTAAATGACTGACTCTGGATTGGTTGCAGAAGTGGATGTTTTTGAGGTTCGTTCTTCCAGCGTCATTTTCGAAAAAATACGGCCCAATGACACCTGCAGATCACTATACACACTTATTCCGAATGCAATGGCTTTTCCACAACCACTTCTGGGTTCTCCAAGCCCCTTATGCCACAATTTTGCTTGTTGACGTAACCACCGAGTGAGAAATGAAATTCATTGATGAAGAAAATTTTGTTGAATTGAAAGCCAATGTTCGAATCTCCACTTTTCTAGTAAGTTTTAACTATTTTTACGCGTTCTTTCTTCGCTTGTTAAATCATCAATATTCATAAATGGCAAACCTTTCACTAAATAAATAACACTTCAGATGACAGGTATGTAACATCTGACAGCCTTGTCAGACCGATGGTTTTGAAACCACTAAATGGATATGATTTAAACTTTACAAATTAAAATTATATGGGATTTTTCTAATTAGCAGTGTTATCCTCTCCAGCTTCTGTACTTTGTTTATGAATATTAAAATCCATAACAATGAAATTTCACATATCCCGTTCTTCCACAATTCAATGGCACAGTACTGTAACATAGATCATATATACATATATATATGCAGAAGATCATCATATGCTCTTAACGCGACTTAAGCAATTTGCAATTTTATGCGTATGCTCCTATTAATCAAATATGTTTTGGCAATTAAGTTCATTCATTGTTTGGCTTACATTTTTCATGTTGTTGTTCCTGTCCCTAACCGCATCGCTGGCTCGAAATATTCACAATTAAGATCTTTATATTGAACCAGAAAAAAACTGCAGTTATATGAATATTTAATTGTTATGGCCGCATAGACAAACCAAGTAACAAATATGTGTTTTATTAATAGACCATTTAGATATATCTCTGATTTGAGGCATACATTATCTTAATGAGCCATCCAATTTATGCTACACTATTAATGTGTATTCTTGAGGCATGATCTTAGATTACTTATTCAAGGTTTTGAGCAGCCCAAGACAAAAAGGCAAACATTCACATTGATTTAAACGACATGAACAATATCTATATGTCGACTCTTAGACCTTCTCATGGCCCCAATTGTATTAGCAATCGCTAAGGAATATATTGGCATACTAGAGTGGTCCAGTTCGTCTAAGAATTTTAAATCGATCTCTACAGTTGACGATGTACGATCCTTACTAATTTCAAACAAAAATGACTAATTGCGAAAATTCCAGGGAAAATGCAAATTTGGATTAGCAAAATTAAATAAATTGGACAGCCGTATATTTGGATAGGCGCCAATAGTTCGACAGAGCCGGAGCTTATGTACCTACCACCATGGATTGTGGCTAACCATAGCGTCATGAATCATGTAGCGCTTCATTGGAAGATAAATGAACGTAGTGAAAAATTATTTTTTCATGCATAAATATATCGATGTAAATTTTTCCCCAGTGAAACGTGCATAGATATAGTAGCAACGTGTCTTGTTTTTATTTACCGAATAAATTTTAGCAAAAAAAAATCAAAAAATATCAAATTAGTTTATTTTCGTTCAGGTTAAGATTTCTAATTTTTTCGAACTGAACCTATTTTGCGACAATTATGGTTCACAGGACGATGTAGCTTTCTAAGTACCATGAGATAATTAGATGTGCCAAAAGCAACTTCTTCCCATATATCATATTGAAAACAAGATTACAAATGATTCATTGAAAGTATTGCCCATCGCTAGCTACTATTTTTTCACATCTTCCTGGCAAAGCTCGAATTCTGTCACGATAAAACTGTTCATCTTTTGAGGCTATCCACGAATCTAGCCATTCCTTGATGTCGTTATATGAGTAGAACTGCTGGTCAGCCAGACCGTGTGCCATCGAAGGGAACAAGTGATAATAGAACGGCGCAATATGGGGTAAGACTTCCCGTTTCAGCATTACTAGGTAGGTTTTAATGGGCTTGACCACGTGAGGCCGAGCGTTGTTATGTTGAAGAATCACTTTTTCGTGCCTCTCCACGTATTGTTGGCGTTTCTGGAGTAAAGTTCAGCACAGTCGTATTAATTGAAGTCGATACCAGTCCCCAGTGATGGTTTCGTTTGGTTTCAACAGCTCGTAATAAATAATACCTACCTGGTCCCACCAAATACAGAGCACAACCTTCGCAGCGTGAATATATGGTCGAGGCGACCACGTAGAAGCATGACCGGGCAGCACCCATAACTTTCTTTTTTTTTTTTTTGGATTGCTGTAATGAGTCCATTTTTCATTGCCCATTACAATACGATGATGAAAACACTTATTTGCTACCTATTTTGTCACTGAAACAGTTGCTCACAGGCGAAAAAACGACGCTCAACGTCCATTGGCTTCAACACATAAGGAATCCAAGTTCCTTGTTTTTGAATCATTCCCAACATAAGGAATCCAAGTTTCTTGTTTTCGAAGCATTCCCAATGCATGCAATTGCTTGTAAATGGGTTGGAGGGTAACTCCTAATACTGAAGCAAACTCTAACTGCGTTTCACACGGATCCCCATCAAGCAATGCCGTCAATTCAGTGTCTTCGAAGGTTTTTCGTCTTCTTTCACGCGAATGATTGCCAATATCAAAATCACCGTCTTAAAAGCGACGGAACCAATCTCGATACATTGTTTCACTTAAAGCAGCACCTCTGTAAACGTTTTGAAACTCTCGATGAGCTTCAGCCGCCATTTTCTTCGATTGAAAGAAGAAAATCAATATTTCCCGCATATGACGATTATTTGACACAAAATCATACATATTCACACAACCAAAAGAATATGATGTCAAATAAAAAGCACTATTGTGTCGAAGCGGTATGTTTACCATATGCCTAAGCTTGGCTCATGACGTTTAGGTTATGGCAGAATCTACTAGCACTTACAGCTGACGCCATCTATTGGCAAACAGCGGGAACTTAGTGCAACACCTAATATATAGATTTTGTCTCCTTTTTCGGTGAAAAATAACTATTTTTAGTACTTTTCGATAACTTTCAATTAGGGCAATCTCTCAAAAGGTATTTGAGTTTGAATAACCGTTCCAGAGGTGGCTACAGTTTTTTTTTTTTTTTGGCATTTTCTTGAATACCAGGCCCATTTCGACTACTTTGATACCTTCGGTCTGCAGTGTAGACAATCATGTACTAATTCGTTGCCTAATAAGCTGGCACGTCAAAAATGCCCGTTTTGATAAAATTTTTCAATAACTGCGCCCACAATTATACCAGGTGCTTAAGAACTATCTACTAGTATATTCGTTACCTATCACCACATATTACTTTCATGATATACAACTTCATTGTTTCGAGTGAATGTACAAAAATTAGTTGGGAAAGACGGTTCCAGCAGAACCATTAACAAACAAACATGTGGTTCATTGATTTGCTCGCCGAAAAAATAGTAAATCAAATGACATGACAGCTTCATTTTGTAATATTGGCCGAGTGGATGATCTTTGCCAAAAGTTGTCAAAACAGGACCTTAATTCGAAAATAAACCATAGAGGATGTAATCTCTCGAATCATTAGCGATCCCTTTTTGCAAGTGCAGAGATAGCAGGAGAAATTTTGTTGAAACCAACTCAAGCAAATTTTTTGTATGATGATTTCCAACGCTAAAATCATTAGAGTATATGTATGTTTTTGCGTCATATTATGTTTGATAATATTTCATATTTCTGAAATTGTGAAATTATTGGAATAAAATATCAAAAAAAAATAGCTTTAAGTTTCAGGACCATCTTTTATATGTACGTAGTTTCACCGCGAAAATTCGATGTAGTATCAACCCACCATGCGAATTGTTAAAAAATCAATGTGTTGTGCTGTTTCAGAAATTACTATAATTGGTGCATATAATTCATGTAAAACACCCATACCCAAACAGTGACAATGGCATGATTGCATTCTAAGCAAAGCTTTAAACAAAATCATTTTGCAGCTAATCAAAATTTTTACACTTTCAGAATCATGCCAAATGTAAGCGAATTACAACTGACAGCAAAAATTCTGTATGTGGTATAAATGATTTATGACTTACCTTGTTTAACCGCTGCAACAGACGTCGTTATAATCCCAATCAAAAGCAAGACCGGTCCATAGTACAATGCTTTCATTAAATAATTCCTATCGTTTTGCCTTCGAAACGGCTGCCAATGTCTGCAGCCTCCCATTTTGCACAGCCACACGCGAATTATACACGAATTAATTTCTCTCTTGCACAATTGTTAACAATTAAACATTAAATTTAAATTTATTACAAATATAGATTACAATTAAATGGGCATTTTGAAGAAAAAAACTAAAAAAAAATAAAACAAATATAGAAAAAAAAACAATAAATTATAATTACACAATCGAAGTGGCGATAACGAACAACAAAGATTGCTAAATCATTTTGAAGACTGGCAGGGAATTCCATAAATGACATTTTGAACTTTATTACAATCCCAATTGGAGAGATTCAAAATCTTTGCAATACGTCATGGTTTAATGGGCACTGTTGCAGTCTTATCACTTTGACCCAGTGACAGTGTTTTGGAACAATAAAGTAGTTCACCACTGCAATTTCTAAATACACCACATTTTGTAAATTCGTTCTTCTCCGCCGTTAAAGCTTATCAGTTTGTATAATGCATGCGCTTAATGAGTAATCTCCACTCCTAATGAGCCGCCAACTGACCGGCAAGTTTGCCGGTTATTGTAATTATTATCAGCTGTTGCCATTAGTTTCACTTTCATTTTTATTTTATTGGTTAATGATGACTCGAAAGCGGGAACCGAATTATTTGTGAAATTTGTGTATTCTGATACATTTCCTCTACTCTTTATTCGAATGAGTATGATAACATTTTGAACTTTTAAGTTTTAATTTAGTGTAGTATTATCACTTAAATTGTGGTAAAAAACTGAAGCATTTAAAAATTATCACAAGAAATTTGTAGAAATTTTGTTAAAATTTTGAGCTTTTCATGTAAGTTGACGAAAATTGGATGTATATTTTCTTAATTTCCGTTATTTTTTACATTTTATTAAATCAAACTAAAATTAAATCACTGTGAATTTAACGTAAGTTTTAATTTTATACATCAATCGATTAATATGCAACTTTTTTTTATTAAATTTTATCCAATTTTTTGTACAATTTTGAACGATTTTATTTCCGTGTCATTAATTATTTGTAATAACCACTTGTTACTTCCTTGATTTCCTTGATATTTCCGTGATTTCATAAGTTACTTAGTGATGACATCATTTCCGGTTTGTGAATTTTAATTGAAAACTCCCCAATTATTCAATAACTATTCGTATATATATATTTATTACTTATTGTGTTTTATTTATTACTATTTTTGTAAAATTCATTTATTTTTCTTCACATTTTTTTAATATCTTTTAAGTTTTCTTCCATTCACTTTGCTACCACTTGTCACTTTACTCCTTTTCAAATATTCCAAAATTTTTCACTTTTTTCCAGTTTCGTACCCGTTTCGCTAGTTTATATTCTCGAACCGTCACCAACCGCCGCCAGACAGGAACTGAAATTTTGTTTCCAAAGTGATCTTTCAAATAGTTTAAAACTCGACATTCCCATCCATTTCATTCATTCATTCATCGTCTTTTATTATCATTGATTGCAAGCCAATGATCGCAATCAAGAGCGTCTGGGAATATTTAAGAGAAGATCAGGAACAATTGAAGAGACACTAAAATGAAGTGGAAATTACAATTTTTGAATGGAGCAGAAGTTATTTGTGATTAAGAGATATTAATATAAATTCCCGTATTAAGAATGTTATATAGTTGGTAAATAAACAAAAAACAAAAAATAGAAAATATAAAAATATTTTCATAGCATTGAAAAGTGTGCATTTTAAAAAAAGATCATAAATTGTTAACTCAAATTTTGCCGTTTTCTATCATGTGATCTTTCAAATAGTTTAAAAGAGATTCGCGGATAATATACGAGTATATTGCTTTCTATTACTTTGAATTTCGTATTAAAAAAATACTTACGATCTAACTCATCTCCGTCAATGCCTCACACTTTTAAGTATAAATTTTGGAGATGATTTTACGAACTCCATGTATGAGGATATAAAAGTAGTAATATTCTTCCGAGTTATAAAGCCGCATACGATACTGCAATACAGAAAGAATCCTATGAAACTATCGGTGATGTCGTGTGTTCGTGATTTGATTGCCATGAACAATTTTCTCCAAATATTACCGATTACAAGCTAAATGTGATAACGAATAATGCTTCGCTTTACAGCTCGAAGCGTCTTAGAGATCTGACCATTACAACTGAGTTTTAATCGAACTCTTCTGCGCCATTCGCCGAGTTCGTTGTCGGAGATTTTCAGCGCTGAACAATATATATTCATCCGCAATCATTGCATTTTTATACACCCGACAATGTTGATATCATCGTCATAAAATTACGATAATGGATCTATGTATGAATAATTCTTTACTTCTCTCGAAAACTGATTCGTCTGCAAACTTCATCAAGTTTACTGCCAGGTACATATTGGTACATATTTGGAACCAAGGATACTCCCCTAATTTCAAAGTTAATGACGAAACTGGGGTGGTCAAAATCATCCATCACCAAATTAGAAAACTCTCTGTCTGGCGAAACAGAAAACTGGGGTTTGTTATCGTTCACCGCCAAATCAACCCTTTCCTAATCCTTTTTAATGCTTGAGAAGTTTGAAGTTACAGCGCAGTTTTTGACTAATGATGTCTACCACACTAATGTACACAATTAAAGTATGACTTTTGATAAAAATGATGCCACAATCTTTTTTGAAGCTTTCAGGATGTTGAAGAAATCCCAGATAGATTGTTGTCATTTGCGAGGTTTTGTTTACCGCAAACTGGCTCAGTAAAATGTTTAACTTTCTTCACTGAACATGTCGTGTCAGCCAGGCTTATCAGCTTCTCAAACATACCATACCCAGCCATGTCTTCAAATAATTTTTTCAGGGGCAGACGTCTCATCAACTATAAAAATCGATTAAATTCCTATGGGTATTTTAGGATCTAAAGTCGTGTCAATATCTAATCTCTTGTCGATTTCCCAAAAGAAGAGAAGCAAAGTTCCCACAACTGGGTCATTCCCTATCTAATGAGGTATTAGAATAATGGAGAAAGCTTCAGTTAATACGATTAGTGTCATTTTTGACAAATGCCACATTTTATTCGCGTACGCGGATGATATAGACGTTATTGGTCGAAAAGTGGTAGATTTTACTGCAGCAGTCTCAAGAATTAAAAATGAATCCTCAACATATATTTTCTGTAAAAAAGTACCGGGAATTGATCATTGCAAAAGCCCACTTAAAAGGATTTTGTCGCTAAGTTATCACGACAATCCTTTATACTGACGCGGAGTTTGAACACAATCTGTCATTTAATTTTGTTAACATTGCTCGATTTTGTCAGATCATTTAAAGTTTAGCGATTTTTGCGATGAATAAAAACATTGAACAAAAAACGAAATTTCAAGTATCGAATCACTGAAAGTATTGCAAAAGGCCTACGCTGAATCGACTTTATCAAAAACACCTGCAATCGAGAAGCGGCGCAAAATTCGTTTAGCTCTGATCGGATATCGACGTCTTCAGCTGAGGTTAACATCGATAATGAAGCAAATGATAACTGAAAATCATCATTTAAATTTGGGAGAGATAGCGGCTGAACATTCTTTGTCTCACGAGTCAGTTGGTACCACTTTAGACTATAGTTTGGGTGTGAAATCTGTTTCTGCTAAATTAGTTCCGAAAGACGTAAATTTTCTTCATAAAGCTCATTTTAACAGGTGGCGAGACATCGGCACTGCGAAGCAATCAGTAAAGTTCGCAACGTCGTCTTCCAACTGGTGCCATAGACTCATTGTCAAAGGCGAAAGATTTATTCGACAACTGATGAGAAGTCAAAATCGAGATCAAACTATTGAATGCTTGGATTATTTTCTTTGATTACCGCGATGTTGTGCACTAGGAATTCCTTCCAGAAGGTCTGACAGTAAAGAAGTATTATTTTCTGAGCGTTATGCGGCGTTTGAGAGAATAAATTAAAAAAAAAAAAACCAGATTTGTGTTCGCATTTTACACAATTGTTGCATTCATGGGGCAGAACGAAATGAAATCGAAATGTTTTTTGCGATATTTTTGGAGCCTTCAGCTTATACTTGAACAGATAAATTTGCAATATTAAATAAGTTACAATATTATCATACAAATTTGGTGATTTTTCTACTTCAAAACTTGTCCCACAGAAAACTCCATCCATACAAATGTATGTCTATCTTATAAACATTGAAATTTTCTGTATTTATTTGAAATAACTTTCAAATATTTTCTTCATTCATTTCCAAATTTTAAAGCCTATAAGTTGCAACAAAATTTCTAGTTAAAAAAAAAAAAAATATTATAATTTTCTTTAAAAAGTTTGAAAAAAGGTTTGTATAAAACTATAAAATCAGTTAATTAATTTGCAGTTTATGACCAAACATTTTAATTCAATTTTCAGTTAAAAATCAACAAAAAGACTCAAAATGTGCGATCCTTGCTGCGCACCATGCTTTCCACCCTGTGGACCATGCGGACCCTGTGGACCTTGCGGTCCTTGTAGTCCATGTGATCCATGTTGCGCACCTTTTGAGGTAAGTTGAGACGAGAGATGCTCATCTTGTTTTACTTTATAAAATGCGTTATGTGAAAAAGAGACAATAGCAATAGCAACAATATTTCACATTTCCGATTCCTTTTCAACAACGGACATGGTTCATATTCCGATATATGCTGCCGCATGTTTGGAACTTAGTGCTCTCCCAAATGCTATACCGGTGCCCAATTGGATGCTATACCGCAATGTGCTCCCCGCATACCACCGCCTTTGCCCAAGTGCATAACCGTTCAGCAGCCGCCCCGTTTGATTTGTAAGAAACGTGTAGTATTTACGGAGAAAGTGGTGCCAGAACCTATGGTGGTCAATCGCTGTCGCCAGATAACAATACCCAAAGTTGTGGATACTACTAGAGTCATAAAAGTTCCAAAGTTAACATGGGTTTCCCAAATGGTTCGAGAACCCAGAGTGATATACTATCCCTCAATGATACCAGATCCTTATGTGGTTTGCTATCCGAAACGAATCTGCGAACCCAGAGAAGTGTGTCAATCTATACTGTGCCAGCCGAAGCCTCAAACACTGGATGTGCCGCCAGCAAGAGAGTTTTGCTGCTATCCAACGGGTCCTATTAACTATAAACCAAGTGCTGCATGTCCACCTTGCCCTGTTGGGCCATGCTCACCTTGCGGTCCCTGCGGCCCCCTGCCATGCTTTTCAACAAGTCAATATCCATTGTGCGAACCTTGTGGTCCATGTGGACCTTGCGGGCCGTGTGGACCTTGTGGACCTTGCTTGCCCGGTGGTCCGTGTGGTCCCTGTGGGCCTTGTGGACCTTGCTTATTGCCTCCAAATTGTGGACCTTGTGGCATGACAATGCCTTCAGGACCTTATGTACCGGCGCCTTGTGGACCTTGTGGACCCTGTGGACCTTGTGGTACGTCTTGCGGGCCCTGTGGCCCTTGTGGACCCTGCGGACCTTGTAGTCCCTGTTTTCCCGGTTGCCCCTATGAAGCACCCGAGTGCGGACCCTGTTATCCATGTTCACCCACACCATGGAATACACAGTGTGGACCTTGTGGGCCGTGTGGTCCACAAGTTCCCTGTAATCCTTGTGGCCCTTATATGGGGCCCTGTAATCCTTGCGGTCCTTCTTGTTAACATTTTTGTATGCACTTGTGTCAAACGAAAACTGGCTCTTGGAGTTTTATTAAGGTGAGTTGTATGCTCGAAAGAATTTACCTTGATTGGTTGACTGGTCAAATCAAGGTGGATTCTGACAATCCCTCGAGACTCCACCTTGATAAAACTGAAGAGCCAATCGAGTGTTCGACCCTAATATGTTATCCAAATTTAAGTTTTCTTTGCGCTTTTCTTGTCATTACAGCCTAATGCCTGTCGTAGTCACGAATTACGTTGTGGTATCATGTACACTACTTGCGATTGTATCAAACGTAACGGCCTGCAAGATAAATGTCCACGTTCCCAGTGTCAAGGCCGTTCGGCTTGTATGGGCTTCCCCACACCCAGTTGCTGTCCCTCTTCCTTTCCTTTGCGTTATGCCAACATGACTATGGGTGTTAAGAAACGTACCTGCAATCCTTGTCCACCGCCAACATCGCCTGCATGTGGACCATGCTGTGGGCCATCGTGTGGACCTTATGATGCTGCATGTTGCGGACCATCTAATCCACCATGTGGAGCACCATCGCCGCTACCTTGTTCGCCTTCACCCAATTGTTGTTCACCTTTGCCAGAGGGTGGCATACCAGACCCAAGGATATGGAATGTTAGCAATACACCGCCATGCTATCCATGTAAGTCGAAATAAATTTCAGTAGTAATAAAATGCAATTATGTATGCAAATTAGGACAGGCGGGATGACATTTCATCAGAAAAATTTATATACAATCATTGCCAGACACTTCTAATCCATAGGAAAGTGTTCCACACAATTTCCTTCGTTTATTTTCCTTCGTAGCAATGAATCATTTGGGGCGATAAACAGTACAATATATATATATATATGGCAAGTAGTCCAAATATACACAATACTAGATCAAAATTAACGATATAGAAGTGTTTTTTTTATCAAATTGAACGTTTCACATAAGTGGAGGAGGACGGAAGCATTTTACCCATTTTCAATCCCAGATTAGGTGTTGAGAATAAATTACTATGGGCAAACTTTTATGACTGTAATTATGGTGTCCATTGGTTGGCCAGGAAGAAAGATAAACACGACTCAATCGTCTCAAAAACTTCTGAAACGAATTTCATCTTAAGATAGCGGGAGTCTAACAAACCTCCTTAAGTTCTTCCCCTGATATTGTATATATTTTGACTACTTGCCACACCCCTTCTTGTACCCTCCATATAGCTGATCTTAAATCCTAAAAGTTCATTTTTATTACATAGTTTTAAATATCTTTACGTATTTAGTAAAACATTGTAAACGATAATGTTTTCCTAGACTTTTTTTAAGCATATTACTGATTGCCACAAAAATAACTATTTCACTATTATTTTTGATTTGAACCCTAAATAAAGTTTGGCAAAATCCTAATATTTTATATTTATATATATCGCTTAATACAGCTTGTGATATTGTGCCATCCCCAGACAAATAACCTAAAATTCTAAAATATTACATCATACATTTTCAAATGCCTAAACGAATTGACTAACTTGACTTGATACATTGTAATTTTTACTATTTAAAAGTCTTAACTGGTCAAGCTATCTTTGGGAAAAAAGCCATGGGGAAGGGGCTCTTTTCAGGCTTGCCTGTTTGCCCAACTTTGACATTATTTTTAGATTTCGGATGAGCCATTTGAGAAGACACCTTTTCGCATCGCCCGATTAAGTGCAGTATGGACAAAATTCGTATAGTTGAACAACTAAGATTTCATACGGAATTTTGTAATTTTTTTCGCTGGAATCTCGTAAATATTAGATCCCGTAGATTCCAGTAGCAGTTTGGCACTTTATTTTCGTACCCCCGAAACAGCACCTATTATTCTTTGACTGATGATAATCTATATAGCTTGGATATGTTTCGAGTAATCGCTAAGTCCAGTCAAAATAGTCTACTAAAATTTTATGGAAATAGAACTCGAGTAATCTCACTATATCAGAAAAGCTTTTAATGGGATGCTAGGAAATTCATTTCAAACCATTTTTTACTGCTTCCTTTAAACTAGTTTAAAACATTGTAGCACATTTCAATTCATCTTGCTATCTAGATCCCACCCCTGAATTATATATTGTCTGTATGTATTTAAAACGGGACGGTTTGCAAGATTTAAAGAAATATAAATTTGAGGATTATGTAAATGATCGGCAATGTCCTAGGATTAATACTGATCCCAACATTTTCAATGAGGCCACTTGTTCTCAACTGAGTTATGGCCTAAAATCAGCAGCTAATTTGTATCAAAATCATGGTACATCGATGTTGGAAGATCAACATGTGTCATCCATGTGGAATCAGTCAATGAGTAGCCCCTGTGACTTCAGTATAAGAAATTGGGGGCAGCAGCCCACTTTACAACAGCAGCAACATGTCAGAGATTTCTCCTACAATCCCCAAAGTGTAAATTATATGAATTCTTATCCACATTACGGACATCCTGCCGAAAACGATTAGGGTAATCTTCAGTATTACGCAAACAATCAAACAAATTCTGCTATTACTTGGCAAATTGCCCATTGACGGGCAGTGAAATACCGAGCAGGGAAATATATTATCCATCATTAACTCCACCCCGGTATGAAGGAATGAATTATTTAGCTCCTCCAATATATAATCCAGAAATTTATGATTTCACCAACGGCAACTGTGAAGCTTATGACTGTCAGCCATCACACATCGTACGAACCGGTAGGACGCCTGTTCTGGAGCCATTTCCTAATGGATGTCATGATTCGCCATATTAAATCGGTAAAGGCGAAGGGGCCGATAGAGGATGTTGCACCAAAGAGGAGCTCTCAAGCAGTCTGCAGGACAAGCCAATTTGCCTGCAACCGCTCGACAACCAGTCTAAAATGGATAATAACAACATGCTTATATTCAAACCTAACTTCGTAAATATTCATTCTTTCTATCACTTGCCTTGCAATCCTCCGTTGACTGAAATGTTCTGACTCGAATTATGTTTCGTTGCAGAACCCAGCAGAAAATTGTTCCGTAAGCTGTCAGTGTGATCCATCGGTGAAATTTGAAAAAACTGGAGACATTAAATGCATTGCAAGTGTTTCGGCTATTGGTTTTTCCACCACCGATAACCCTAAGGATCCCGAAATGGTTGAAACAAACAAAGCGAAAGCATAAAGTGATAACTACGCTACCTTTTAGGAAAGGATCTAAGAAAAGGACATGACAAAACATTCAGATTGAGATATGCGGAAAACACCGGGGGATGTTCAACATATTAACTGAGAATGTGGATATCGCTTGGCATTTGTCATCGACAGGTGTTAATGGCAGGGTGAACTACATATAATGGGAACATTCGTTAGAAACTGCACATTAAAAAGGGCGGGTCAAAAGAGATTTTACTGAATTAAGCTGAAAGTCCACTAAAAGCTTTTTGTACCCATGGCATCTCTAATAAATTTCCCAAATATATGAGTCCTCTACCCTGCCTCTTGCGCAAGTTCGCCATGACCTGCCTGACAATAAATAATCCCGACAGAAAAAGCTATGATACTGATCTTGTGGCCAATATATGTCTGCGAAACCTTAATAATTTTTGTACGCAAAGATTAGAGCTTCCGTCGATTTTTTCATAACCCTCAATTTATAAGAGACAGCAGGAATATTTAACAATTCTATTGATTTTATCAAAGGGACTAGTATTGGAAGGAATATTGAGCTCTACAAGTAAATAACCTTACATTTCCCAAAAATTACTTTTCTATAAAAAAAAAAGGCTGCTAATCAACTTTTCTATAATGTCCATCCATTAAAGCAGCTGATATTTATATTAAATATCAGTTTAAGCTTTTTTGAAACAAATTCAATATCTGAATTACAAACGAGATTTTCTTTTGCCTTTAAGAATGTACGAGTATGTTAATCTGTAATTGTAGCGACAGTCGTAAACACCCTATCTTAGGTGAAGAGTTTGTGAGAGTCCTGTAGGTATTGAAAAATGTCTGCACAGCCAATTCCAATGACAGAAACTGTGTCCTTAATCGCTCTTCATATGAAAAATATCTATTAATTCCTTTTGTATAGAAAACTTTATTAACACTTTTTCGAATTGAAAAATGTTTTTTCGTACAGAAAACTATCTTTGTTGATAATTTTCTTACAGGAAAGCATGACTATAAAATGACTATAGTAGTAGATGGCTCTTCACGAAAATTTCGTTTGAGGATGCTCCTTTTTGCTGGGATATTAGTGCCGAATGTAGCAATTTTGTTTTTTTTTTTATTTCTACGTGTTGGTAAATATTACTTGCCAAAACTTATACTTATTGAAATGTTGATTATTTTCAAAGAAAATAATCCAAAATATTTTAGAAGTAGAGACGATGAACAAATGGTAACTTAATAGTCAGCTGTTGAATAGCTTTTATATGACAAAGCTTACTTGGATTCGGGTCATATATTCTTTTGTTTCATTTTCGTTGCATTTTGTTTCTAAAAGAAATAAATGTTTCAGAACAGCTTTCTGTATAAAAGTAATTTTTACACAATCTCTATGGAAATAATTGACTTCCCAATAATCACGATGTCATTATTATTTTCCCGAAAGGTCCTCCGTGCGTTTGTCCTACCCGTTATTTAAAGCAAGAATCTGGCCCTTGTATATGGCGTTGTCCCTGTAAGGCTCATTGTTACGAAACGCCACCAAAACCATGTTGTTGACATGCACACGTTTATAACAATTCCGCAGTAAACGTCAATTCAACTAAATTTTAAAATTATACTCAAGTTGGTGTTGGAGCAGCTACCACACCACAGGACAACAAATGGCGCAGGCTTAACCAAAAATCGAGAAAATATTATACAAACTTTTTTTTAAGAATGAAACAAATACGAGTACATCTGCATTCTAAAAATCCTGATAACGACATAACAACAAAACTGAATCACTTTAAACATTTTCGATTTCAATTGAAGTTCTGTATAAAAATTTTAAATACTTATATCTCCATTGTAAGTAGAGTTTGATGGCTTCTTAACAAGTGTTTATTTTATTTATTCTTTCGTTACAGGCGGCTTTTAAAGATCTACCTATGCGGATGAGCAAAATAATCACAGTGATCTACTTGATCTTGTTATCTCAGGCTTAAGTCAAAGATGCAAATATTTTGATGCTAAAAATTAAATCTCCTATTCATCTTTCAAAATCATAAACCGTGCAATAATAAAGAGGGCCCTTAAAAAATGTTATTTTTTTTGTAAAAATTAAACGAAGGATATAAATTTTACATTATATTTTACTAATTCCACTAATTATCGATTTTTTTCATTTTTTTTTTTTTAATAAAGGAATGAGAAACCACCCATACTCTATTAAAAACTGTTACAAATTCGTTTTATTTCAAAACATCGGCCTTCATTGTAAACACGAAACTCGTGAGAGACAGACTATATTTCGTAGGAAATTGAAAAAAAAAAACAATAAAACCAGAAGAATGGAAATTGTTTAAATGAGTTTTTTTTTTATTTGTTGTAGGAGAATCATCCAGAAGCCAAATTTTGAAAAATTGGGAGCCTGGGTCTTTTTTTTTAATGCCACGGCATGAATTGCGGAATTTCTGTTTTATTGCAACTATGTAACGTTGCTCCGTAATTCATTACATGAGAAACTGTTGGTGCGAACGACATTATCGTTACCAGTTTGAAAAATACCAGTTATTCTCAAGTGCAGTCAGATAACCTAAATTAAGGGGCGATTAGACACTAAGATATAAATAGAAAATGGAATGAAGCTCGGTTTTTGATTAGAACAGCAGAAGGCTTTTTGCATAAATCGAACGCAATGAATACGATCTCTACTGTATACAAATACAATCTCTATTCATATTGAAGGCAAAATTAATAAATTTCGCGTATTACGCGCTTTCGTACCACTCCACAGCTGATTTACCGTATCACAATCAACTATTGGATAGCTCGAAGGCAAAAGAAATGACTAATTTTCTCGTGCAATTGTTCGGCACTTCGTATTATTTGATATTTTATCTCTGCTTTGAAAAAAAAATCAGATATTTATAAAGTCAGATAAATTTGTCAAATGATGAATGAATTAATCTCTTAAAATCGTAGGCATGTGGCTTACACTATCCGATTTTCATTCCGCTTACGCAAATCAAATTGAAACGACTTTAGGGGGATAACATGGTAACAAATTAATCTGACGGATTTAATTATATTTGAGAAAATTAGCTTTGAATGAAAATTTAATCAAATTATCCACATACAGACTTAAATCTGTCAAATCAACATGTCAGGGCGTCAACCTCTTTAGAAAGAACCCACCCAAAAACCCAAAAGAATAAATAATATAAATGTGTACTTTTATTTACATTCTTTTCATAAATCGAGAACAATAACGTGTTAAGACAAAGAAATTTGTTATAAATTTACCTTTTTTGTTTTCTTTCGCATTGATAGTTGTAAACAAATAACTGCCATAGCAAAGGCTTTTTGTTTAGGTCTGGAAGCATAAAAAACGTTGCTATTGTTGCACAACCAGTCGATGGATATAATGAAAGTGCCAGCTTCGTGATACTTTCAAAAGGTGCCAAAAAAAGTACAATAATACAGCAATTCCCATCTCTAAGCATGCTGCTGCTGCAAACTGTCACTACTGTCATATTGTGGATAGATTTATCATTGTAGGCGACCCTAAAGAGAAGCAGATTTTTTGCAGGTGTTGCCTTTTTATTGGAATTAATAAATAAAACTTACAAATCATTAAACAAATCTCACATAGACCACAAACCTGAAGCAAAATGGAGCAAATGGATATGGAATTAAAGAAAGTGAGTGCGGATGTATAGACAAAAAATCCGCTGACAAAATGAGTCATGTGAACAGAAGAATTCATGGGATATTGGTTACTTTTCTTCCTTTCCAGGCATTCACCGAAATGCAAATTAATAAAATTGAGACGACAAAAAAAATGAATATGATCGACATGAAGTGCGACATGGTGAAGACGGGCAAACAAAAATATCAGTTGACTGAGAAGGGCACCAGCGATTTAACAAATGACACAAGGTGAGTTTGGAGCAAAGAATCTGGGAGCAAAAGGATGCTGTCGAATAGTTTCCGAATGAATTACAGTTTTCTTCTCGTAAAGCAAACTACTTTTTCTGCGAAGTGGGTCCGTTTACGAATACTGGGAAAGACTGCGTTCGACTTTGTTCGGAGAAAATGTAGCTTCATATTGGGTTGGACAAAAGTAGGATTCAATTCTTTTGTAACGAAAACTTACATCCACTTCTATTGATAACTCTTTAAACGTCGAAGATATTACGGTTGGAAGTTGACATTTATTAAGAAATTGCTTAAAGACACTTAAATAGTTGTTCACAAACGACACAAAAATTTGTCACATGCGGCGCTCTAAGTTTCCGCTTCGAAATGGTAAAGTGCTTAAACTTTTCACTGAGAAAAATTGGCTCTCAGCCTTCTATAGGGAGTTTATTCCAAGAGAGAAGAGCTCTTAGGAGATACAACTTAAAATTTGTCCTGATTTCTGTATGCAAGATTTTTTTTTTACATTGAAGGCAACAAGCCACAATTTATTAGGGTGAGCATAAGGAAATTGTTCAGTGAAGTGTAAAATATATATATGCAAAAGTGGAACTTGTATTCTTTTAAGGTAATGTTGAACTCGACTTCCTTAAAGAGAAAGCTGCCCTTAACTTTTTGTAGTAAACGACAATCGAAGTTCGGAAATGTTAAGTGCAATACATTTAGCGAAAAATTAAACGACTTCTTTTTAGAAGTTTACCATTAAGAAATACGCCCTTAAACCTTTCAGGAAAAAACAATGCCTCACCTCTCCGTTCTGAATCAAATCTGCAAATACACTTGTAATAACTACCTTTCAAAATTTTTATTCCAGAGTTTACCTTTCGGTTGGCCGCATGTTTGTCCTTACCAGCGTTACAGATATGCGCAATGACCTCAAAGCCAAACAAGAAAAATGTGATAAGGCAATCGAATTATTGAACAAAAAGAAAGAATTCCTGGTAAAATCACTGAAAGATCAAGAGGATGGACTACGTGAACTGGTACAACAACGCAAAGAAGCTGAAGCCGCCAAATAGATACTCAATACGCTACTCATTTAAATTTGAAAACTTATTTTTGCATTTAGCTTTACAGAAAAAAACATCTTCAAATGTAATAATAAAACAGAACAAAACTGATCATAAACTCTGTGAGAAAGTAAGAAACAATTTGTCGGACAATGTTACACAAAAATTTATTAAATTATTTAACAACCTCCTAAAACGTAAGATATTAAAGTCATTATCTTCTTTTTTTTAAATGATTTGTCGATTTCTTTATTTAAGTCTTTATAAAATCATCTAAGTTGAAATTTGCATATGACACAAATTCATTGCCCAAATTCCTTTCATGTTCCGGCTGGAATTTGCACTTTTTTACCGGTAAACTATTGCACAGACACTTCACCACTACATCTCCTGAAGAGAAGATTATTTTTCCACTAGGTTTTAATAGATTTTTTATAATTTTTGATATTTTCGTTATACACTCTTCCGATAAAAACGGAGGATCGGCTATTATCAAATCAAATTGTTGCCACAAATGTTTTAGATAATTCTCCGTGTTGGCCTCATTGAAATCGTAAAACTCAAAATCATCACCGTATGCCGAAAATCGTTTATCAAATTCGAATATTTTTACTGAAGAGAAAGATAAAAGAAAGTCAATAGTGGTGAAAAAAAGATTGGTGAAGCAGAAAAGAGAATTAAGTACTTATGAATATAATTAATTTATACACAAACTTCTTGTAATTACAACATATATAATGTACTTATAATTAATGGATATAAAAGTTAATGATTTCTTGTAATAAACATTAAATGCGACGCCACTTTCAGGAGGCACAGATTTTTCCTAATACGGTTTCACGCTGAAGTCCCAAGTAGCTACGAGAAAATTAATACAAGAGACCACCGAAAAGTTCTGCTGCTCAAACCCGAAATGCGATGCAACTGAGTGCGCCAGTCATTGCATGTAAGAAATTACAGATTTGTTGCCGTTCCCAGTTACTTCAGTTTTGGCCCAATCAATTTATGCCAATTATGGCAAATTGCGAAATGAAGCGTTTTCCATATCTACAATTTCCATACCATCATTTTTCGCTTCGAAACAATTCCCCATATTTAATGCAAGATCCCTGCATTCTTCTATTTAAACGCTTACCATTTTCATGTATTTCCTTAACTGTACCGTACAAAGAGGGACAAGACAATAAGGCTATGCCAAAGGCCGATTTATCCGTCTCCTTTTCCAGTAATTGAGATATCACAGCGCCCAGAATTTGCTTGGTAGACTGACTATACCAAAATTGACTTAATTGCTTAAGAAATTAATACAGTTTCTGTTAATAATTTTTGCTATCATGTAAAACAACAACTTACCCAATCCTCCTCGAATACCGCGTCTTTGCCGGCTTTCTGTTCAATCCTGTCCAATTCCCGCTGCTCCCTTTGTGATTTTTCAGCCAAAAATTGTTGCAAAATAGCCAATGTGTCGGCCGGCAAAGAAATATCATCATCATTTATCATAACGCTTACTTTGAAAAAACTATTTACGCGAATTCTTAAATATTTATAAAAAGAAAGAAATAGAAGAACATGCACGTTTCTAAACAAATCTGTGTTTTGTTTTGATATTGCTTGTGATTTGCCAATGTCTATGACATGTTATTACAGCCCCGTATCTATCATACAGTTTAAAAGGCACTGCTTGCGGCGGAACATCATTCACAATATCAAATGTTTCACACAAAATTCACAAGTGCAAAGCAAGATATTAATTTGAATTGCCATTTTTTCCTGAATTTAAAATTTCCCAGCGCATAACAATGTAGCAAATTAAAATAACAGCCTTCCCGGAAACCACCACGAATGTTTTTTTTTTTTTTTTTTTTTTTTTTTGGAAAAGCCAACATTATTAATGAAATTCAAAAAATGGACGTCTGTATGGAACAAAGACTAAACGTAGTCTAAATTTGTCGTTTCAGTTTAAAACTTGAAATTTGCCAACATTTTCAGAAAAAAGGGAATAGTGAAATTTGACATAAAATATTCATAATTGGATTACTGTTATAGAAGGATCAGTATTTCATAGAAACGGGATCTTTGAACTGATTAAAATTTTGATATATTGGAAAAAATGGTAAACCGCCCAAAAAGACTGTTATCATTGACTGTTAGAAAGTGGAAATTATCAACATTTTATCGGTCTGTGCAAGAGCACAAATTTCGATTTTAGTTGCCGATTGTGTCGGACTATTTGAGAAAAATGCAAGCTTAAAACTTTTTCCGGTTTTTGTAACTTTATATAGGAAATTGAATTTTTCACTCAAATATTGGCAAAAATAGGATCATTATATCTTGATTGGAGCATTTTGTTACACGAGTTTTGCACAATATAAAATCTAGCTTTATCGGGGAAAAAATTAGGTCTTTTTGTTTTTGATTGAACGGATGTTATTTGTTTATAAATACAAAATGCGTAAAAAAGACAAAATTTGTGAAAACGTAAAAGCCTTTGGTTATGAATACGACAATACCGAATTTCGTTCGGCAGTCTCGCGTCGTTCAGTATTTCATATTTTTGTACCCTAGTCTTTGTCTTTATAGAAATCTAGAAATTCTAGAAAAATATCGAAATCATAAACAAAAAAAATTAGTATACTGAACGAGGGGAAATTACTGGTGCAAATGTGGCAATGTCGTCTTCTTTCTTTCAAATTTTGAAATACTACAATATTTTTTTTTTGTTTTGTATTTGTAATCAGTTAGCCAAATTTTCTGTTTTGTAAACCTATGCAGCAAAACTCATGTGAAGATATGATTTAAAATTCCATTGTCTTGAAACTATGCGTGTTTGAGGTGAAAGCGACCTCAGAGTGGCACTGCTTGACGTTCTATTTGGAATTGAGAACTGAAATTGTTTGTCAAACATATTTGGTGTATATATTATTGTTTTATAGTCACTGCTTGAAATCAGAATGACATTTCCACTATTATTATTGTGAATTTTAGCAATTTTTCCATTTGTCATGTAAATAAGGCAAAAACTGACTAGTAGATCTGACGTGTGTGTGCGTAAATATTTGCTTTCATAAAAACGCGGACGTAGAATTCAGTCGTTTGGTTTCGTTTTCTTTTTATATTAACATAAAAAAGTAGATTGAAAATATAGTAACCATTAAAATATAATAAGGCAACTAATGTAAGTACCAGTAGTTTTTAAAGAAGTTCTTAGAAATTCGATAGTTATAATAATAATTGGGATATAGAAAATTGCAAACCAATAAGTTACCCCCCAGTGCCCGTCTGTCTGGAAATTAAAAAAAAACACGGTGTCTGGAAGGTTGTGAAAGCGGGATGAGGAACTAAAACTACGATTCACCACTAGCTAATTGTATGTGTCGGTTTAGCAACTAACGTGCTGTACGAAATCGGCACATCTATGATAAGTGCAGCGACACAGACAATTTGATTCATCAAAATGTTGTTGGCCCAAACTGGGTCATTGAAAAAACTGAAAGCGAAGAAACTAAAGACCTAAATAGGAGTTCACCCCATGTATTGTTCTGTCCAAAGAGAAAGAGAATTTTGAGGTTAATTAAACACAGCCTTCTCTCCACAAAGGGAAAAAGGTCTAAACAAACATCAGATTATAAAATAAATGGGTGGTTGTGAAATCTCAGAATATGGCATGAATTGGTAACAGGCCAATGGCCACATTTCGGCGTTTCCAAAAAAAACCCTTCAACTTTTAAATTGTCATAGATAAATATTGCCAACCATTAGAGGCTTCTTGTCAAGTTACTTCCAGAGACCTTTTTTTTAAAAAAAAAGCTGCTCCCCTTCTATATTTATTATTTCCGTGCATCAATTGGGTCAGTCAGCCCTTATGTTTGTTATCTCAGTGCATCTCATTTAATTTAATTAAATTGTCACTTCCATACTTAATATTTATGTGAAAGATAAACCAGTTTAGCAAAAGCCAAATGAACTTTGCAGTTTGAGTTCAATTGTTCAGCTATGTTTTTTTATCGTTTAGATTTGTTTTTTCTTTTACGGCGTATTTACTGGATTTAGCGGTGATCATGCGAACGTTTAAAAATCTTTTTTTTCCTAAGCTAATGCGTTTATTAATAACATATTAATGAAGTAGGTAATTACAGAGAAATCGCTCGTTATGGCTATCAGAACTCACGACATCAACGTGACAAATAGAAAAGTATAGCAAGTTAGACTGAGACATAATAAAACCGGTTTATACGAGTGCAAAATTAACTGGCATATTGAAAGAATAAGGGACAATATTTGCTTTCAGAATTTAACAAAATGGATCTATTTGTGTCACGTTTCGGTGTTTGCAGGTCTGGTTAAGTTTTCAAGAGGTTTCTTCAGAAAGTTTAATATGCCTCTCACACGAAAGGAGATTTTGCTTCACCGAAATCAACAACTAGCGTTTTGATACGCAAAACTAGTTGTTGCGTATTTCTATCTGAGGTTCATTCTGAAGCTCCTCAATTTTGATTCCAAGCTTTAAATTTTAAATTCTTGTAAATTGCAGATTGCAAAGTGCTTGTTATTTGGCTTTGTCTTTAGTATTGGAGAAAATTTGGAAAAACTTTTCAGAAATTGTGCTACCAAATCAGCCAAACATCACTGAATGAGAATTTAGTAAAAAAAATTTTAAAGTAGTCATATTTTTTAACTTTAGAAGCACTTTGAGGTTCTAACCGGTCAATTATCAACTAGAGAATTGAACTTTTCATTTAGTTTAGTCTGTGTTATAGGCGGAAGGCTATACTTTGAGCAGAAAAGTTTATTTTGCATAAAGAAATTTTAAATTTTTTATATATAAGTGTTACCTTTTTATGTAGAAGAGCTCAATTTTTGTAAGAAAGTTCATTTTCCCCGCAGAAAATCATGTTTATTTGCATAGAAAAGTGAATTTTCACAAAGCGCATTTTTACACAGAAAAATAAAACTTTGATGTTGTAAATGTCGATGTTTGCGATGCTTTTTTGGTCCCAGATCTGTTAAATGTAAATTTTTATAAAATAAAAAAGATCTTACAGTAGTACTAACATGGAGAAGCGGCATCGATAAGATTCTATAGTTGTTGGATGTAAATTTTTAAAACTGAACTTCAAGCAGCTTACATCCGAGATTTGGATCGGTGCAATCCATTTTCATTGTTACATTTTGTTCCCTGACAATCGATATCTACTTTCATTCTTTCGGTAAAAGGCATAATAATAAATCTAGAAATCTTTATTGGAGATTTCTCAGATTTAAAAAAGTTATTTGAAAATGCATAGATTGTAGACTATAAGCTCTTCAAAGGCATACTACGCTTGTATTATTGTGACTCGTTTTCTCTTTTTGTAGTAAATTTATCTTTTGGCAAGTTACAGAAGATGAACAACCATTTGTTTGGGAAGTCGCCAGGGCCACTTTGAAAAATTATTTTATTTCTTTTATCATAAGCGCGCTTTCAATTTTACATTTATATAATGTTTAAATTTTGGCGTTCTAGCACTTGCAAAAAAAAAAAAAGCAAATTTTCATGATCACATTTAAATACCAATTTGTGTATTAGGCGCATTATATTTCCTTCTTATTCAGGTGCTCTATTTAGCATTCAATATAATTAAAAATACAGCATTTAAACATTTTTTGTTATAAAAGCCTTGCAAATTTTACCTTCCCTATATTTTGAAAAATCAGAAAGTCGGCTTTTTATAAGTTTGAAAATGTCGACAATCGGTTTTTCATATGTCCGAAATAATCAAATGATTGAAATCAGCTTTTCATATATTTGAAAAAGCTGAGTAGTAGAAAAGTCGATTTTTTATTTATTAAAAAAAAAATGTAGAAATATAGATTTTTTTGTGTCGGATTTTCACATAGCAAAATAGAATTTTTGCGTATAAAATAACGTTTTTCATACAGAAAAGTGCAGCCTCGCATAAAAAGTAAATTTTACACATAGAAACCTACAGAAAGCTATGATTGTATCATTGAAAAATACACTTTTGACATATAAAAGTACACTTTTCGCATAATTTTTCACAATAAATATTTATAAATGTTTGTTGACAATAAGACTGCGCTATCATCACTAAACAGGAACTAATCAACAAGGAGTACTTCCAGTACCAGTGAACTAGTTATTTCAGATAAGTAACTGTCTAATTTAACATGTAGATGTCAGGACAGGGGGAATTGACGCTCTTGCACTGGCCTAGAATTGAATCAAAAATATTAGTTGGGAGGTAGACAATTTTTTCTTTTGAACTGGCTTCGTAGTAGCTCGATACAGATGATTTGGAACTGGGTCTGTTCAAGAAAAAATAGTAATAGCGCCGGACAAATTATTTAAATATTGCGCCAAATGTACTCCCTAGAATTAAAACAAACTGGCAGTAATACGAAAAGTACAAAACTCATTTTTCTATACCAGTACTGTATTAGTCAATTAATCTATTCAACTGTAGTTAAATTTCTTATTCTTTACTCATAAATCAGCAAATTTGTAACTAGGCAACAGTAATTCTGTAATTTGAAGCTTGTACGATTGGGAAATAGTTCGAAACCAGTACATTTTGGAACTAGTTTAAAACTTCAGTGCCGGTTAGCATTTGGTGCAATAAAGTTAATAGTAAAAACCAACCGAAATCTAAAGCAAAAATTCAAAAAAAAAAACAAAATAACTAACCATTTTTTTTAATTTAGACACAATATAATTCATTTATATTAAAATTGGATAACCAAGTTTATTTTTCAATTCGAAATTCGATAATAATTAAAAACAGTTCCTGCCACTATACCAAATATATTCAACCTGATCAGCACTATGCATAATATAAAATATACGTACTTGAACAAGTGGCATGGCAACAATTTCCTACATCTACTTCTATCACAGCCGCCGGTTATTGCGTTTCGACTGTGTTTAAGAGTCGAAGTTTTAGTTGTCACTAAATCTTTAACGGAGTAAACTGTACCTTTGTGTGGGACATTGACGGGCAATGATATATGGAATTTCCTGAAGTATTCTATGTATCAGATAATTTGGAGGATGGCGGTTAATTGGCATACCGCCATCATTAGTTGTAAGTTTGGATAAAATAGGAATAACTTCAAATATTTTGTTTAAAATGAGTGTAGAATCGTACATATCTAGGTTGGATCTACTATATATTATTATGTAAGCGCAATATCGTTAATATTATATTGTGGTAAAACTGGAATTATATTCGTATATTCAATATTCTATTTGTTTTCTATATGTATATTTATCTATATTACATATTTATTTATCTATATTTTTTGACTACCTGCCTAGAAATTGAATGTGTCAGTTTTAGATTCTTGCGGGAGCGGTCCCAAAACTAGCCGACCTGACGTATAGACGGTATCAGTAGTTTGAACAAATTTATTTTGGTGAAAACTGGCAACCTTATAAAACACATGTTTTAGGTTTCAAGACGCCTCGCTGTTTAGTATTTTTATTTGAGCCATCAAAAGTATACGATCTCAGTGAATTTATGTATAAATATGGGAGAAATTGGTCACCGTTATGTAACTCAATATTTCCACTTGATGGGTATCAACCCAAACAAAATTAGAGCCGATCTAGATTCTACTCTAAGGGAGTCTGCTCCTACGTTTACGACTGTAAAATAATAGGTAGCAGAGTTTAAACGGGGCCGTACGAGCTGCCAAGACGAACACCGTAGTGATCGATCAATTCACAAAATGGCATTGGGTGATCGTCGGCTGAAGGCGCGTGAGCTAGCAGAAATGGTAGGCATTTCAAAAAGTGCAATACATCGTATATTTGCCGAAGATTTGAAGATGAGAATGCTGTACGTAATATGGGTGCCGCGCTGGCATTCATAGAGCAAAACAGAGTCTTGAAGATATTTCAGTAGAGTGTTTGGCGATGTTTCACAGCAACAAAGTCGAATTTTAGCGTCGATATATAACTATGGATGAGACGTGGACAAAGGAAGAGTTCTATCTGCAGACAAGGCCATGATGTCTGTTTTTGGGAGGCGCATGGCGAATATGCTAATTAATTGCAGCATTTATGTGAGGAAATAATGGAAAAAAAGACCGCATTTGGCAGAAAAGTAAGTATTGTTTCATCAAGACAATGCTCCAGTTCATACGTCCACTGTTGCTATATCCAAAAGTAATGAATTAAAGTTCGAATTACTTCATCACGCATCTTATTCACCAGATTTAGTTCCCTCAGACTATTTTCTATTTCCAAAATTAAAAAAATGGAGTCTGAGGGCTTTTATTACAAACAGGGTATGAAGCTATTGAATATCGCTGGAAAAAGTGTATCGAGCTAAAAGGAGATTATGTTGGAAAATAAAGAACATTTTTCCCAACTTTTTTGTGTCTTCTTTGTTAAATCGGCTAGTTTTATTGCATTTCATTTTCATTTATTGGACAGTCTTGTAATTTAAAGCCTTTTGGCCAATATTAAGCAAATTACAAAATGCATAAAACGTCCTCGTAATCTACGCTTCTTTCTCCTGAACTATCGAGGGACCTAGGACGCTTGATTATCTCCGACACTTCAAGAAGGGTGGAAATTACTATTTGGACATTCCTTGTGGATCTGAGGATCTTCTAATCTCCTGATCTTCTAGTCGGTATCGTCTTACATACAGGGAATAATGGGATATGTACTCGTATTTCACGCTGTATATAGCCATAAATCATTACAGAAATCAATTTTTCCCATTTCCATTTGACCATTTCAAATAAAGGTCACAACTGCCAAAGCAAAAAATTATATATGCACAGCTACCAAAGAGGTATTTTGGAGCGCATGCAAAGTTGTAGCAATTGTTCAGTATACCAAGATTGTTTTTCTGTGGGAACCCAATTTGTAGGAGGAGATAAGAGAAGAAGAGAAATGTTGATCTGATGCATTTTTATAGCAATCGCATTCTCAGCCAATATACGATACGTGAATAACATTTGTTTTATAGCCCTTGTTAAGGAACTTTGTATTCAAAGTATATACTATGCGCATATATTAAACTTCGATAATGGTTGTGTTATAACGCTATTAAATTGAATAAACTAGTTTTTCTTAAATTCTAATAAAAAAAATATAGTCACAAAATCGTTATTTTGGTAATACAAAAGAGTTCTCTACGTGATTTCTAACAGATTCTATTTACACTAACGTTTATTTCATCAGCCAACAATGTGAAGAAAAACGAAAACTTGTTCCAAAAAATTTCGTCATATTTGCTATGGCACACGTACTAACTAAACAAACTTGAACTGATGAAATGAATTTAATTTTTATTTTATCGCAATTTTCTAGTGTGATAATATCGGTCGGCTCCGCTTGTATTCATTGAAAACAAAAATACGGTCATTAAAATTCAATTACCCCTTCAATACATCATATTGTTTGTTTTAAAATCAAGCGGTAGAGAGAGTTGTACCACACTACGAGTATATACAGCATGTAAATTGTGTCAACTCATTTTCAACTAATGTTCTTCTGGTGCAGCTCACCTTTGCTTACCGCTGTTGCAATTTTATTTCGATTTTATGTTCATTTAATTAATAATTTAAAGCAATCAATAAAATGACAGAGGGTGATTGGCTGGTTGTGTTGTGTGTGGCCGTCATGTAATTGTGCTCCCACATCGATTTACTGGGTTACTTCCCATTAGAGTGTTGACATTTATGTTGTAACCATTTCGTTTCAATTAAAAGGAGACATGGTCTGGTGGTGCGAGAGGAAAGGAACAGGTGGCGTTGGTTGTTAGGCTCAAGTGCACTTATACTGCGCGAGTGTGTGTGTGGGAGGAATTTTCTCACAAAAAGCTATATCGAGGTCAATAAATGTCGACCAATGCAACGGCTGAACGGTGAAGGTCAGGTGTATTTAAGGATAAAAGAAAGTAGGCGAAAAATTAAAGGAAATGAAAATGAATTTTTGAGCTTAAAGATTGTTTTCATTCTAAAAAGCTGAAGTGTAAGACTGAATAAAATTTCAGTTTTCGAATTAAATGAATATCGTCACCTGAATATTCTCACATGTTTTCTACATATTTTTTTTCTCTCGTGATTGATAAATTTTGCTTAAATTATTAATTGCATTGTATTCTTAGCACAAAGTAAAAAAATACAATACGATAATATAACAAAATAATATAATATAATAATAATAAATGAAAATGAAAAACTGTTCATTGTAGTTAATTATTCTTAGCTAAATATTTAAAATATGAAGAAAGTTTCTGCTATCAAATGATTGTTTAATAAACCCTCAATCGGTGTTAATTCAATTCATGAAATAATGAAACAATTTTACTGTTGGCCAATCTATTCTTTGCAAACAGTGCTGTACGACATGTGCATGCATTTGTTGAAAACACAGTAAGCTGAATGTTTCATATAAATAATTACATCAAACTATCTTGTCATATGATCCTTTTGATTGTATAATACTAAAATTTTAAGACTACAGGGGGAGAAATAGAGAAAGGACAATAATATCGTGCGGGCAATAATATAATTGCGTGTACAGAGACAGCAAAGGATATTTGTAGTCCCGAATTTGTCATTTCAATGTGTAAGTCGCATATGCCCGCACCACTAAGTCCGTAGTGCATGTAAGGAAAATGAAACATGTTTATTAATGTAATTAATGTCATAAATATTATTAATAATATTGATGTCGCCGTTAAGGTGTGGTAACCTTAGTACTTTATCGGTAATACAAAATGTTGGTATGCATCTACAAGAGTGCTGAAATAATCAGCTTGTCTGAAAATATATCACCACTCAAACAATGTGGAAAGAAATTATTCGACTAATGGATTAATATTTTCTATCTTCAAAAAGCTAAATCAGTTTTTTCTTTCATAGATTCTAAACACAACCGATGTTCTGTTGGTTGAAAAAAAGTTGCTGATTCGCTTTTGTTTGTTAAGAAACGGGAAATTTTATTATGATGAACCAGTTCGGAATGTAATTTAGAATTGGTTGTTTTAGAGGCATTGGTATTTCTGGTGACATCATGTAACAAAGCAATTTCTTTAGGTTAAACTAATGTTCATATCACTGTAGAGGCTTTAAGTGAGAGTAAGTTGTTTGTTGCCTTAACAACTCATTCAGATATCTATTAGTGTGATCGTTTCGAAAATAGACCCATTGAATCTTAAAGCCATGTAAGGGAACCAAGGAAACATGTAAAGTTAGATTTGTGAAATTTTTTTGTTTTAATTTCATGTTCTGCTAAGTTGCAGTTCATATCGACAAAACAGAAAACGAAGCAAATGGTCTGGGAAAAAGATACTGTGCATTGTCCCATAAGGTTCTGTGCTTTATTAACAATTTTATGTGGAAGGTGGCAGACGGAAGTGATAATCAACGAGAGTACAATGGTTGGTACTGCTGTGGTTCGTTTACGCAGTTATTACATGCTGGGACGCTGTTTATTTTTATCAGCAGCAAAATACTGCATCTGAGTAAAATCTTCATCAATCACTGTATACAAGACACTAATGTGAGATTAATTGTCTGCGGAGCACTGTAGTGTTTATGTACTTAGCAGGGAATAATACGGATTATAGTAACAGGAAGTTAGTCGAGGTGATACACCTTTTAAACCGAAATACGATTGGACATGCAATCTCATTATGGTTGATTTGAAAACTCAATTTGTTCCTTTGTTGATATCAAGTTCTCTTTTTGGGATGTTGACAATCTTTTTCATTTCTCTTTGATCCATATTCAATTCGACCGTGTCAATTTTGGTGCACAGAAGTAGTTCCGTACCAGTTTTCCATAGATCAGTGAACTTATTTATCTTCCATGCAAACAGCTTTTTAGTTCAATATGGAAATGATGCGATCTTTGGGAAGAACTGTCCTTCCAGAATCAGATTTAAAATTATAGATTGTAATTTCCAGACTTATTGCCAGTTAGGTATTAATTTACCCTCTATAACAGAAGTGGTTTAACATTTGTTTATTTTTCTTTTAATTTTTTGCAAATTTACTGCACGATTTTATTTGTCTTGCATTTATAAAGTCAGCCTCGTTACTTCGTGGCTTACGCTCGCTGCATGTGGCGTCATAACAGGTTTATTACACTTCAGTTTAAAGTTAAAGATGCTTAGTATTGTTGTTTTATTTACATTGCAGATTTTTTAATTTTTATATCAACAAGTTTAGATTTCAACATTTGTTGAACACATTTTTTGTGGTCGTTGGATGCACAGCGAAACCCAGTTAGTATTCTTCAATCCACGATATACGTTTAAATTAAATATTTTGTGAATACATGTTGTACAATATTTGAAGGCTAACTTGTTTCTTGAATGTTTTGATTTAATTCTCCTAATCATATCACATTTAAATACATTAACTTGTTTGATAATATTATTCTCTAACGAGTAGTAGTAAATTATTGTGTTTTTGAAGATGGCTGGCTGTTGTGTGGAGAGGTCTAGAAAGTGCTAGAAACTCGTCTACATTCGTTAGTAGTATAATAGCATAACATAACATATACTCTTTGCGATACCAATGGTAATTATCGATTGAGTCAAAATTTATCATAAATTGTTAAAAATAGTTCCAAGGATTTTGATCGATGGTTTTTTTTAACTAAGTGAACAATGCTATAATATCGTGGATTATATAATAATGGTATTATATCTTATAAAATTGTACACTTTAGTATCAACGATTAGCCATTTTATTTACGAGCTCCAAATGCTTACAGTAATTAAAGTATAGGGTTGTCCATTAACTAGTTCCAAAACTGCCGATCTGGCAAGGCTGTCAGCTGTTAAATACCTACCATCTGATGGGTTATTTATTCAGCGAAAGGCTTGCATTTACGAATATGGATGGTTTAACAACCGAAGAACGCGTAAAAATAGTTAAAACTTAATAAAACTTAAAACTTAATACAATCGAACAGCATTATCTTTAGCTATGAAGCTTATTTCTCACTCGGTGGTTACGTCAACGAGCAAAATTGTCGTATATGGGATTCGGGGAAGCCAGAAGTGATTGTAGAAAACCATTGCATCCGGAAAAAGTGACTATTTGGTACGCATTATGGTCTGGAAGTGTCATTGGGCTGTATTATTTCGAAAACTACCTCAAAAGTATACACTGTAACAACCAATCCAAAGGCGGTCATTTAAATAACATTGTATTTCATACATAATGGCAAGGTCCAAGAATTGTAACAGTCGAAATCATAGCTTTATGCGTGTTTTATTTAACTTTCCTTGAAAACGAAAAATGTATAACCCTATACTTTAGAGCTTATAAAATTTTTTAACAAATTTATACTACCATTGAAATTCTAATTTTCATGCTCTCATTTCAATTTGGTTATTCTGTAGATTTCAACTCCCAAGATTTATATACCAGCTCGTTGGTGAGCCGAATTTCGTATGCTAAATTTTATTCCCATAATACTATTTTTTCACATCTATGATATATATTTGGGAAAATTTTTCAAATATAACTTGTTTTTTTGCTGTAAAACCCGTTGATGTATATTTTTGACTATTGTGCCGGTACAATCCAATTTTGGCCGGTTCCGACTATTAATTTGCGCTAAATTTACTAAGCTATCGAAATTTACTATGCTTGAAAGTCGAAAAGTCATACATACGATTCTGTTTTGTCATGTAATCTGATTGCCCTAAGAATATCATCCTCACTATCATATATCAAATAGTTGTATTTCTTTTTACTTCTGCATTGTTCATAATATTTTTTTTATTTTCCAAAGGCTTCTATTATCTGATGATCAAAATCATGACTTGTGAATTATAAACTATTTTTCAAAATATAAATTTCAGATAGTGACATTTGCCAGAGACCAAAAAAATAATGAATCTTGTGTTTCCGAATTACTAATTTGATCAAAATCAATTTAAACTTTTAAAAATAAATTCAAGCTTACCAGTTATAAATGAAAAACATCATTGCAAATGCCATTAAAAATTATATTTATTTTATTGCTATCGATAATCATTTTCCCTTTCCCTCACGCGCTGTTTTATCTAATGATCTAAATTTTGTTAGAGAAAACCAACAAAAGTTTTTATGGCTTGAGAACTCAAAATTATTGTCAAATTAGAAATTCATATGTTAGTGTTCGCGTCTGACCGTTCAAGTATTGAAACCTTCTCACGCGTATTGGTAAAAAAAAACAAATTTACATACATCTCATGAATGAAACATGGGAGAGCTTCCCACATTCAGTGAGTTTACATGCATTCTATTTTTAGACTCACTCAAACGGGACCTGTAGTATAACGACAATTCCAAACGTCGCAGTTTGATAAGCATATAAAAGACCTATCGATTATTCGACTACTCGAAGTGTATTGTTAATCTGGTTAAAATCAATATGAACTTTTAAGAATAACTACGATTTCAGTAGTTATAAATTAGCATTTCATCATGACTAAGTTCTGCAAATTTCTGATCATCACATTGCAAAAGAACAATGGCTATTAAATATCAACTATGAAAAGACTATGAACTATGAAAGATCACTGGTGATATAAATAGCAGGATAGTAATGGAGATTTACTACAGCCTTAATTAACGACGCAGAATTTTGATATTAAAAAATGATATGGTATTTAGATTGTACACCAGACGAATAAAGAAAACAATCACCCCTTATACGCCTTGAATGGGATATGGAAGAGCTTCTTACATTCATTGACCGACAACGAACGGGATTATAACTTACTGACGATTCTGAATGTTTGTTTAAGAAGCTTTTTACAAATATTTTCTATTATTCAACTACTTTAAGCGTTTGTCAAAGAAAGATTTGACGGTTATACAAAGCTCATATGCACGGCAGTTGCACCGACATAAATATCGGTCTTAGGATTGCATCGGGGTTAAAATAAATTTATTTAAAAATTTATATATAAGAAAACAATTATTTTAATCTATTATATAATCTCTCCCCTTTTGTAATAACTTCTTTTCACCTCCTGGGGAGCTTTTTAATTCCTTTCTTATAAAACTCGCGTGATTTTCTGAAAAAAAGCTTTCAATTCGATTTTTCACTTCCTCATCGTTATATAAACTCAAATCCTTGAAGTGGACTAGACTAGCCATTTTTCATCCCCTGTGATGAGGATCTTCAGAAATGGTGTTTTATTATTTGTTATCCTTAGGTTGTCGCAGACGTCAACGCGATTCAGGCGGTTGGCCTCGGTGAGAGAGTGAAGTACCCACACAAATCCGAGCTCTTATGACCCCGTGAACGGTTGAAAATGGTTTTTTGCGTATTTCAGTTATTTCCCTAACTGTTGCACGGGGATTAACAATAATTAAATCTCTCATCTTCTCTAAAACAATTTTTTTGGTCTCCCTGATCTGGGAGCGTCCGTTACGTAGAAGTCGTCCGCAAAAAATCTTTTAAAGCATTTCTGGCAATTTCTTTCATTTGGTCCGTTTTCTTCATAAACAGGCTTTATTTTTCGGCTGGCTTCAGCAGTTTTTCCTTTTCGGAAATGATACAGCATGAAATGCCTAAAATGGTATTTTTCGCTAATATTTTCCACTTTTTAAAACTATTTTAAAAACGCTATAATCACTCACGACTAGAACGGGAACACTAGAGAACAATAGTAAACAGTTTAGAGAAGGGGTGGGAGGAAGTTATGACAGTGTTTGAAGGAACTCTACGTCATGAGAAATGACGTATGGTGAACTAAGGAATTAACCGAACGAACTTTCGCACAAATTAATAACTTCAGTTTGTTTCATGCTGTTGTAACTCCAACAATATTGATAAACGTGACCAATTAAACTAAATAGACCAATTTTAGTGGAATGGTTGCTCAAGACGACGCGATTGATTCATCTGACGTGATAAATTATCCGATATATGGTATGTCTAATTGATTATATAATAATCAATCAAATTAAAACAAACGCAATTGGTCGCAGTGGAAGTAGCGTATATAATATTAAGAATCCGAAGCAATCACATTCGGATCTCGGCAGGAGCAATGTTCGAAAGTTAATTTCAATTATTGAAAATGATTTCAAGTCCTCCAGCAAAAAATATGCCATTCTTTCTACTGATAATTTGGGGAAAAATGATCGTATGATCACATAATAGTTGGATTACATTTCCGATGAAACGTCAATACAAATATTAGCCTCAACGATTAGGACTTCACTAACCTATAAATGGCTACAGTAACAGAAACATTGAATTAAACGATCGAATAAACTGGTGCAACCGGGAGTAAGTAGTGTACGATAGAAATAACGCAATTCATGGAATTGACGTGATGGATGGGCCCAATATGAATGAGTGCATTTAAATGACCGAATGAACTTAAGTGACCGAACTAACATTAACTTAATAACCTAAATGACCGATTGATTTAGAATTACCAGTAGAAGTAATTGCATTAATGCGACTAACTTAGTTAAAATGACCTACAGGAAAAAGCAAGTTATTGAACTTAAGTGGTCAATTAAAAGAATTGGATAGATTAGAATGAAATGATTATTTGAATTAGTTATCAAGAAAAATAAAACAAAAATTACCTGCTTAATTGAAAAAATTAATTGAATTGAATTTAAAGTGACCAATTGATATAAAGTGGTCGAAAAAGAGGAAGTAATCGAAATATCTAAAATGATCAGAAATACTGATGCTACAATATTGTCCTGGAAGTGGAAGTGATGGGGAGAGAGGTTGGATAGCCCGTTGACAAAAATGTACACAAATCTCTCTGAGTTTAACTATCTCTACATAGTTTCAAACGCTTTCCTTCTTTTGAGCAGTGATTATGCTCATAACAGTTGTCAACACTTCAAAACGTTAAGAGTTTTCTCAAGTTGATGTTCAAAATTGTTTTTAAAGACTAAACCTCCTTAAGCAGCGGATCTAAAATTATATGCAGTCTAAATATAGTAAACTTAAAAACATACATTAACTAATAAAAATCTAACTTTTGAGAAATTTCGAACTGCTAAAGTTTGTTAAATTCACAAAAAATTTATTATTCTTAAATTATTATAAGTATTATTAAATTCACAAAAAATGTATAATAGATAAAATATTATACTAATCGAAACAGGATTTAGAAACTTGACAATATGCTAAGTAAAGCTTTTAATCTGTTTATTTGTAAACGAAACGCGAAAAAGCATTTGGTTTATAATAACGTCTAAATTTGAAATCCAAAGAATTCAGTTACAGTTTATTATTGAAATTAACTGCTGCTCCACCATTTAAAATATATTTAATTAGCGTTCTACATTTTGTTTCTTGTATTTTCGTTTAGCATATCTATTAACCTGTTTTCTTGGCTTCCTCAATTCGCCGGCATATCTAACGTGCAAAGTTTTACACAAACCTATCTCCAACCAAAATTTCTAGCCACTCCGAAAACATTTACCACTCATTATTGTGTTAACTTGCCTGCCTCATTCGAAATCGCATAAAACAACAATAATTTTTAATCACTTTAAAGATAACAATTGTACTGATAAGACTTATGGACGAGTAAAGTGTACGAACGTTCATTGTACCTTTTCAGTAATCTACATCTGAAATGAATGTATTTGAACATACCTTTTACTTATTTTCATGTTATTACCTTACATAAGTTTACTTTATACTCATATAATGCAAATAACGATGGCGGTTCATATACCAACACTTATTGCCATTGGTAGTATTTACCTGCTGCAATTGCTAACAGAAAATTACTCACTGCTGTGTATTCAAAGCGAAATACTTACGCTCTTGCCTTAGGGTAAGATTGGAATGAATGAATGAATGAATGAGTGTGGTATTGTGTGATATTCAAAGCGGCCGATGGTGCTGCGGTCGGTTTATTTCTCGCCGAATAAAAAAAAAGTTGAAGTTACAAAAATAAAAGACTGAACATAGTTACTAATCTAAATAAAAGCTTATCAACAGTAATTACGGTATGACTTTAAAAAATTCAAGTGAAATTAAAAATGACGAAATTGTTGCGCTTTGGTTTTTGGAATAGCTGATAATGCAAATAAGGACATGCCTGATTTTGTATATCTTTTAATGTAAATGCAATAATTTCAGTGCATCTTTAATTCTTCGTTTATTTTGCAATATGCATTAAATTATCTAAATATAATAAAGGGTGTCCCAACAAGAACGCAAGATTTAAATTTTAAATTTAACACAGATATTTAAAAAAATCGTAAAACTTTATTATGTCGTAAAGTAGACAGAATGGGGTTATGTATAGAACAACACATCGGGCAGATGGCCGCCACGGCTTTGCTGGCACACACGCGATCTTTTAATGAAATTTTCAATGACCGTTTTGCATAAATGCTGCGATACTTCATTAATGCGTCGTCCAATTTCCTCTTTTAAGACTTGAACCATCGACTTCAAAAAACCCCAAAGAAAAAAGTCTAATGGTGTTAAATCGCCCGATCTAAGCGGCCAATTCTGGTCTGCAAAACGCGAAATAACACGCCGGGAAATGATTTATGCAGCAATTGAATTGTTTCTCTGGCTGTATGACATGTGGCGTCGTCTTGTTCAAACTACATGCCCTCCACATTCATTTCTTCAATTCTAGGCAGGAAAAAACTGGTTATCATTTCACGATACCGAACACCATTGACTGTTTTTTTAAATCTTCCGTTCTTGTTGGGGCACCCTTTAAATAAACGAATTGGAATTCGAATTCGTTGGAATTGATTGATTACATTTCCTTTATCATAGTCGCTTATTTTAAGGCCTTAAGAACTTAGATACTCCCGGAATTCGTTCGGGTATGCCTTTAGTTAAAGAACTTGAAAATGTTGGAGATGAGGGGAGAGATCTTCTCTTCAACCGCCTGTTATTTGTAAAGTTTTCAAAATTTGGTTAAGAAAAAATATTTGCCACGTTGAAGCTAGTGATAGTAACACTGAAGCTCTTGCAAAATGCATACTTTCACGTAAAAGCCTAACAATACCTATTTTCAAACCACAATCAATAATAAAATCCAATACTTGCGTTACTGCCTTTACTATCCCACTACCATTACAAGTGATGTGCTTTGGAATGACATCTGTTTGAAGATTTAAGCTGCATCCATATTATGGGAGAGTCTCTCACATTCGGAGAGCTTGCACGCATTATATTTTTAGACTCACTGAAAGCGACCAATAGTTTAATGACTGTCCCGAATGTCAATTTGAGAAGCTTTTACTATTCATGTCGATAACGCGATACTGCATTGCGGCAGTAGAGGAATCGATCAGTACGGGGTTAACACAATGAGTAAAAATCTTTATTTTATCAGTACTCAAATATAGGTTTATTGCCCGAGCACATTTTCTATAATTTTTGTCATCTTCCTCCTGGTGAGGTGTTCTAACAGGATTTTGAATTCAAATAATTTTAAAAAATATTCTACCAGGAGACCTCCGTTCCCGGCTATGTTTGCGATATGGGCGTATCAAAATAGAGGTTTTTATAGTTATATATATAGTTTACACAAGCAAATAAATAGTTAATTTTTCCAATTTACAATATTTACAAATCGTTTGATACAAGCAATTCAGTGTAATTCAACTTAATTCAGTGTAATTTGATTCAATTCATAATTTACTTCGTTTTATAAAATTCATTTTTCAATTCAATTTATGGGAAGGATTTACTACGTCTAACACAACTTTACAATTTTTAACAAATCATGGAGTTTGGAAGCTCTCAATCAAATTTAAAGTTAAAAAAATCGTTTATTATTAATCTAAAATATTTGGAAATGTCAATCTAAACCTATACATACATAAATAAATCGCGTCCTCTATTAAGGCCTTTAGACAAAGTTTAAAAGTACATTGCATTAAACTGTGTACGTTTCTTATCACATTCACATTCTTTTGCGCTTATCGGCTTTGTTTATAATATTCTCGAACCTGCAAAATTGTAAAATGTTAATGTGAATTTACTCTCTATTGGAAATATATCAATATAGTTAACTTTTATTCTTTCTTTATTGGCTTCTGCAATCTTTATAAAGCAAAGGAGCGGTTAACCTTACAAACCGTTTTTCTGCACACATTTATTGTTTTACAATGAATCTTTTCAATAAGTATATCGTAATTGAGTCTAGTTGCTGAAAGTTGCTAACTCTCTTCCAGAAACATTTTCACTTTAAAAATTGTTGTTCTACATAAGTGTACTATTTCGATAAGCTGGCACAATAACCCTCTATATTGACGTCGAGTTTGAGCAGAATTTTGTCATTTAAGTTGTTAACGATTTTGTGAGTTCATCTCAAGTATGTTTTGCGACTTCCACAATGGGGATAAACATATCAAATTAATATTTTGTCTCAAGTTTTGTTTTGCAAATGAAATTTCATGCTCCGAATCGCTAAAAATGTCACACTGCATTCAAGATCAGTTGAGATGTGGTGGAAGATTTGCCCCGCTCTTGTCGGACATCAACGTCTTCAACTGAAGTTAATGTGAATAAAGTGGAGAAAACGGTGACTGAAGATCGTCATTTAAATGTGAGAAAGATAGACTCTGAACTTTCTTTGTCTCACGAATCAATATATATGATTTTGCACGATTGTCTATGAAAGCCATTGCTGCTCGACTAGTTCCGAAAGACTTGAATTTTCTCCAAAAACTGAATCCACAAAGGTCGTTGAAACATGAACGAGTCAATTACCAATACGCGTAGAACTGATAATGAGATATGGATTTACGGTTTTGACTTTCACACCAGTCTATAAGCTACGAAAAAAAACGCGTTGAAATCGGTCAAAAGTCAAGGTAATGCTAACTGTTCTCTTTGTTGATCGCTTTGTTTTAAGCTTGAAATTCTTGGCAGAAGGCTGGCCAGTAAATAAAGAATATTATCTGGACATTATGTGATGCTTGAAAGATAAAATTAATCGAAAAATGCCAGATTTGTGGGAAGAAAACTTTTAAATATTGCACCACGATAATACAGCTTCTCAATAGGCTATAATTGTGAATGAAATTCTGGCCAAAAGTTCGAAAAAAAACATAGAACAACCACCGTATTCATCTGATATAACCGGCTGACAATTTTCTCTTTTTAAAACTCATATTACTACTTCGAGGAACTCGTAAAACGTTAAGCCGTCTTTTCCGTAAAGTGTGTTGGCATACGTATATTGTTCCGGAAAGGGCCTACTGTGAAGACGATACAATAAATGTTAATGAATAGCAAATATTTTATGGTTTATTGGCCAATTCTCTTGACTTGTTTTTTACAGGTTGTATGTTATACATTATTTTAAGAAATAAGGCAGCAAAATTGAAATTATAAGGATCATATCTGGACTATACACTTTTACTATAATCTTAATAATAAGCAATAATCCGAGCATTAAAGAAGTAATATTCTTGGTTATATTCATTGTGTTGACCTGTAGAAATGTAAACAATTTAAATTGCTAACAGTATTACATTCCCCATTTTTATTTTTGCTTTTTCACTTAATAATAATTTTCTTTTTTTTTCCAGATAATCATACAGAATGAGTGACGATAACAACGCCGGTGATAATCAACAACAAAATGGCACACCCTCCAATTCAAATACACCGCCACCACAAGCTGACAATGTACCCGCCAAAATGATAGAACACTTTAAGGCCCACAAAGTTGATGTGGCTATGTGGGTGCTGCGTCTCTTGGCCATTGTCTTCACCATGGGCTATGTTTTGCCTGTCTTTGGCAGTCAACAAAGTGCATTCAATAAAGTTCTACTTGCGAATGCAGCAGTGTCGGCACTGCGACTCCATCAACGTTTACCTGCCTTCACATTTTCGCGTGAATTTTTGGCACGTTTGTTTGTTGAGGATTCATGTCACTATTTGATGTATTCCCTAATATTCTTTAATGTGCAACCAACGTTATTGATATTGTTGCCCATTCTATTGTTCGCTGTGTTACATGCATCGAGTTATTCATTGAAATTATTGGATGTAAGTAATAGTGATCTTTTGTGTATATTTAATTGATATCTTCTGTAATTAGGAGCCAGCTGTAAAAGAATTATGTTTATCTTAAAAAGTAACATGTTCGCTTTATATTATGTATTCTAGGCAGTATTAGGCTATAAATTGGTTGCAACTAAAGTAGTAACATGTATTTTATCTTTATTGCTCTCTTTCCGTGTAATCAGGTTCAATTCTTCACACATGGTTTGCTATGACCATATCACGTTATGAATTGTTTCTATTTCTATGATGTTTTTCTGCAATATATTGCTATAATCGATTACAAATCACTCTTTAAGTGATTTGTATTAACTACAACTTATTTTTTCTCTTTCCTTTTAGATCATCGGCCAGAACTCTTGGTGGGGAGCCCGTTTCTTAATTTCCTTGGTTGAATTCCAAGCTGCCAACATTCTAAAAGCTGCTTCGTTTTCGGAAATCTTTATTATGCCTTTGACTATTGTCCTGACATTCATGTAAGTTTGTTCACCTTTAAACGAATTCTTCATGCACACTTTAATACCCTCTAATTTTGTTTCTATAGGGGAAGAGCCGGTCTTATGACAGCTATCGTCTACTATCACTTCTTATCGATGCGTTACAGCTCTCGCCGTAATCCCTATACCCGCAATGCTTTCGCTGAACTGCGTATGACAGCTGAAGCTTTGGCCGCCCGCTCTCCACCCTTTGTGGGGAAAGTGGTACGCGGTGGAATTTCTTTCATCAATCGTTTGGCACCTCAACAACAACCTGCTCCAGCGCAATAATTCTAAAGCATCACGAGAAGCAGCAAAATCAGAATAAGCCTTTGCGGTTTCGCTCCCCAATTTTTGATACATGATCATAGTACGAGTATTTTATGCATATTGCGAGTGGGGAGAGGGAGATAGTATGATATGTCCCCCGCATATGTTTAATTTAATAAATATTATTTTGTTTTCTTCTGTCTCTAACGTTGTAAAAATAATGAACAAGCTTTTATTTTAATTATATCTCTTTACTTTATTCTTAATATTTTGAATCCACAAACACTCCACTTGAAAAAATTCAGTTAGATTTTCAAAAATCGATTAATTTTTAACTAAATTAATAAAAAGTTATAATTTATTTGTTGTAATGTCTCCATTTTTTGTTTGTATTGTTTTTTATGTAACACTTAGCCTTATTACCTCCCATTATATTTTGAAATCTACTATTTTTTTTATAGACGGTATTGTTGTTTCCAGTTTTTCCCTTGTCTTTATTGAAATGAATTATTTTTAATTTCTATTTTTTAGTAGTGAGTTTAGAATTTGGTTAATAATCGTAACTTAATATTAATGAAAGAGGAATAACTATCACAATAAATTATTGATTTTATTTTGAATAAAAATTGTCATGGGAACAGTTCAAACATAAAAAATAAGAAAAATCGGCTTTTTATTTGGAAACGGACGAACGAATCATCTTCAGTAAATATGACAATGCAATGGACACTTGGGGGAGTCTAGTACATTATAAAAATCTCTACACTACTCGTTTCATAACAAATTCATTTTGCTGGTGGAATTGAAAGTTAGTAGTACTACGTTTCAGGTGAACGTTGCTCGCTCGTATTCTTTTGTTTACTTTACTAATTCTGAGCTAATGAATTGTAAATGCTTCAAAAGGAAGGATATTGGGTTCTATATGAACTGGCGCCTAGAAATGTGAAATGCTGCTTGCCAGGTATAAACGAAAGTGTTTTTTGTATAGTCACTAATGGTAAAAAATGGATCTGCGATGATAACCTAGAGAAGAGAAAATGGGAAATACTTAGCCTTGATTAAACTTTGACAACTATGACGATTGTTGTATGTTTGGCGGTATTGTGTGTTATGAATTGCTCAAAACGAAAGAAACTATTACTGGGACTCTACTGAAGACAATTTATGAAATTAAGTCGAGCTCTCAGAAAAATGCATCACACAAGACACGGCAAAATGATTCTATTCGGTCAAAATCTACGTAAATATTCTCAACTGGGAAGTCCTATCCTTAGGTGGTTTATATTTTTCTAACAGCAGCATTGTTTTCTTTCAGCGCATATATTTAACATAACGTATCCAAATTTGTAACGAAAAAAATCCGAAAAACAAAATTGCCTTCATATCCAAAAACTAAGAAATAATTTGACTTTTTAATTGCAATCAAGAGAAAAATTGAGCACAATTCAATCAAACAATATATATGTAGTTATAATAAATAAATTGATACGATGCAAAATTAGAACAGGTATTTCAAATTTTGAAAATTGGTAAAGCTGTTGTATAATTTTGTACAACCGTTTCAAAAGTAGTGAGTAGTTTTGAGTGTTAGAAGGCAATCGCCTTTTCTTTCCGTTTGCGAGAAATATCTTCCTTTTCTGTCACTCCGGGAAAGAAACTGCTTGGATAGTCGGTTTTTGGATTTTTATTTAGTGCTACTCCCGATGGTTGAAACATAAAGCGCGACAAAACACTTTTTGCCGATATTTTCAACCATAATAATTATTAGAAAACATGCATTGTAGATATATATTGAATTAATATTGCACCTGTTGTGAACATATGAGTACATTAGTAAATTATTAAAAATTTATGATGGCAATATACATCAAGGCTATACGAATAGGGTTAAAATAACCAGATACTTTGCATTTGTATATATATAGAGATTGTACAACACATATTGAAATTTTCTGCGGAATTTGTTAGCCACTTGCTTGATTGGCAAAATTCTTTTTTAATTAACATTTTTTCCACTTTTGAGAAAAGAAAATAGACTGGCTGTTAAAAAAATTCCACAAAAATTTATATCAGAGTGTTGTTGAAACATTTTTTACTAACTTGGATAAAAAGATAAGATTTTGAGGAAAGAAAATTGAGCATTTTATTGAAACAGAATTGACATTCGATAACACAGTGGAAGTTGCATAATCAAATATCGAATATAAGCAAGCAAATCGAATATAAAGTCTTTTCGGGGTTTTCAGCTAAAAATTATCTATTCCAATTACTGTTGTTAGTATTCCTCAGATTCTACAAGGAACAACATCTCAAAAACAAATAGAGGTAAAAATCTATAATCTTATTAAGTATAGGTGGCCGACAATGGATTAAGAAAGGATACTAACATCAGCTACAATAACTATCAACTATTTTCAAATGCTTCAATTATGTAATAATATTAAGGATGTGGCCGTATCAAATATACTGACTACTACTATTGAAGTACAAATTGTTATTGTTAAGACAGGACAGTAGAAATGTTGGTGCTGCAGAATGGCCAATGACTAATAGTTGTAGAGGACTATTTAAGTATGTGCCACTGTTAGTAGTGTCATCATTATCAACGAATTCTACCCATCTTCTGTGTTACTGTTCTATTATAATTTAGTCAAGTTTTAAGACAAATCACTTCCTAATTCTGATTTCTTTTGTAATATCCAATCCACTTTCTCTATATAAACGTTATCCCTAATTTTATAAGCTTTTCGTCTTCTTTCACATATTTCACGTTTTAAATCATTCTTTGTATAAATCTCAAAAGTTTCGATGCAAAGTCAAAGTCTCAGTCTCCCCTACGTAAGTCTTGCAATAAATTCAACTATATGCAATGTTTCCAGAAAGTTTCCGGTATCCTCATTTAATTCTAAACGAAATATCTCTCGAATATTCAGTCACTATTACCACTTATAATCTTTTAACTTTGTCACATGGTTTTATCCAAAAATATGACTAATGTCTGCATTTTTAATGAATGCCAATTCATATATAAATAATGTGCGAGTCACAATCGGAATAATGGCTCGCTACTCGTGTGTAAATACTGCCTGTTAGCCAAGATACGTAGGTGGTATTTCCTTAGTTCGAATTTATAGTAGTCATCTATGCTAATTATGGAGCCATCAACGTCAGGATAGTAACATTTCAAAATCCAAATAAAACAACTACATTTTTATTTCATTCTTTTGATATGTCCATGAATGTTAGACTTGACTTGCCCAACACTTTATTATCTAGTCATACTTTCCTTTATAATACAACATTGGAATTATGCATAATTTGATGATCTGCATTCATTCCATATTCGTTCCATTTCCTGCGTGTTATCGAACTCGTGTGAGGCCACTACAAAACGATAGCTATCAGGACCACTATAACGCGGTCGATGAAAATGAAAATTCCCACAATGGGTTAGATTAATGCGCGCCTTCAATGCTACCAAACCCAAGTAGATGTCGTCAAAACGAAAATGCTGCGTATACTGGCTGACATAGTAAATATCCAGAAGTGCCGCTCTCGATAAAATAAAAGCTCCAGCCGTCACATAGGGCGGCCATTTATTGAAGGGATATTCCTTTAAAGTAACGTACCATTTACTGAACTTATGGCGCAGAGGACGTGTTTGAAAGACAAATCCTCCAAAAAGTCTTTCATGTTGTGTCTTCGCCTTTCGCTCCCACATACTGTTGAGGGAGACAGCATTCTCGGGATACAGTGCAGGGTGCGCTACAAATCGTAACACATTCTTCATGGACACATAATAATCATCGTCCACAAACATGTAATAATGAGCCCGCGGACAGTGCTCCACTGCCCATTTCAAACCCATCATCGTTTTTATGGTGTTATTGAAATACGAATCAATGAAGTCAGCTTGGACTATATCACCAAATTCTTTAGCTTCTTGGTCGGCAGTCTCCATTAGATTAGGACTGGTGCTAGCGCCCAATAAAAATACTCTCCGTATATGAACATCCGAAAAGCGCTGTTCATAACCCCAGGTACGTCGTATGGCCTCACGTCTGGGCCCATTGTCCAGTGCAGATTTGATCAATAATGTCAGCTGCGGCCTTTCTGCGTCCACGACATCACACTTGCGTTTATGTAGAAATGTATAGTTGTATAGATTTATAGGATTTGGCACCTCCACGTCACTGACATCCTCGATGTGGCTCTGTTTATAGCGACGGGCTTGAGCATATTTCAGTATATCCTCCCCTTCCATGGGATAGTGGAAGTATGTCTCATATTCCAACTCAAAAAGGTGAGTGAAGACACCAAAGAGATCCAATAGGAAAAAGATGGCTATGGCGGCGGCATATTTGTAAATGCGTTTATGCTTTGTTTTCATATTTGGGTGGTTTACGTCTTTCTGTTGCTTATTTGGTTCAAAATATCACTAATTGGCTTAATAAACTATTTGTCACTTGTGTTCCATAGTAGCTGGACGAAAAATGCAAAAAAAAATGCACCACCGTAGCAGCAGCAACAGCTGCTTCACCCACTCTCAAAACACAACAAATCCCAGCCAACAGCTGGCTAAGCAGCTGACATTGAAATGTTAATAGAGGGTTACACAAAGTTGCATATTTAAGTAACAGGGCGACTCGTGCACGCTTGTAGTAACGGTAACGTATTTAAATAATGACAGCACTTTGTTTTACGATAATGTAGCGTGTTATCAATTTCCAGATTAGGAAAGACGAAGTAAGAAAATATTTATTAAATACTCCTTCTGCAACGTGTGCGAAATATCAATAAAGATGCGATCAAGTATGGACATTGTATTCAAAGTAAGTTTAACAACTTAAACAAGATCAATTTTTTCTCCTGAAACTGGAAACATAGTGGCGGAGGCATTTCGAAATCCTGCAATATTTTGCACTAAGGCCGGGTACTAAATTGCTTTTCTTTTAAGGTTTAAACTATGTAATATGTTGTTGACAGAGAAAAAAATTGCACGAGAAATAGCTTGCTTGTGAAAAAATTTAGCGGCATTTGCCAGATTTTTTGTAGTGATTTCCAACACTGAAATAGGAACAAATGATGGTTGGTATGGTGGGTATGATGCGTCTTCTTTTTATTACTATTTCATTTTTAAATTTTAAAAATGTATTATTGAGCAAAATGTACATTATACCGAATTCAGTGTTGGAAATAAGCAAAAAAGAGGTTGGCGTTGCCACTTAAGAGCATTTTTCTCATAAAAAAACATAATAACGTTTGGTGGAAAAAATTACCTTGAAATTCTACTACCATTTTTTATATGAAGTATCGCTGTGAAAAATCAGCATAGTATCAGTCTCTACACAAAAAAAAAATCAAAAATTATATTTTATGTTTTTTTCTAGCTGGAAAATATAAATAAACATAAAAGAAAAAAAGAAAACAAATAATAAAAACAAAAATCGATTTATCATTAATAAAATAATAGAAAATGTTTAATGTTTTTTAAAAGACATTTTTGGAAGAAAGGTAATTTACCAATTTAATTTTAATTTCTCCTATTATATTTTATTTCATCCACATCTTAGTAAAAACATGAGACCCAAGAGGACTCTATTTTGCGTTTTTTTTACTTTTTGCTTCGTAAAGTATAGTTTTGCCGAATTGTCTTTATCTAAGCATTAATTCCAGGGGTGACCGGATGAATTTTTTTTATGGTAACCGTGCCAGCCTATTCCCCAGTCATGTTGCACTTTCTGAAAGATTCAGAAGCTATTGAAAATTACAGAATATATTTTGCATATTGTTTATTGATTCAACAAAGTGTTTTCTTTTCCGTCACAATTAAAAACAACAAATTATAACAGTATTTCCCCCGGAACAAAATCTACAACAAAACTGTGTCAGTGTCAATGACCGTTACAGTATGAAATCAGAAGCACTAAATTTGTTTTTCTTATTGCTTGCTTAGATGGGACGTGCGGAGGGAGGCCAGTCATTCGAATGGCGCAAGCTATAACGCCACTATGAAATCTGAAACGCGAATGAAATAATGGACAATTAATAAATTATGAGAACAATGATAATAATAACAGCAACAAATTATACATCATATGTAGAGGAGAAGGGAGAATATACTATAAAGACTTAAAGTGAGAAAAAAATAAACTAATGATTTCATTAAACAACAATGAGTGAGCACTCAGCATTGAGTCTTCGACCGTTGCGGTCGCCAGATATTGTTACAATTTTGAATAGAAAAAAAATTGACGTTTTTTTTTCTCCCGTTCTCGAAATGAAAACTATTTCGATGGGGAGCAATGAACCTGTTTGTCCAATTGAAATAATAAGAAAAGAAACGAAAAACGCTGAAACACTCACATTTTGTTTTAATTGGGAAAAATTACTTTAAATGTGGAAACTGTTGTAAGCCAAAACTATTTTCGGGCATAAAATGAAGATCTCGTCAGCTTTGTGTGCCAGATATTGAAAATATTTTGATTAACTTATTGAATGTTTGTTAGGGAGCTAAGGGAGGGAGGGGTGGAGTACATCAATTATCGTCTTGATTTTATTTGTTTGGTACTTAAAGCTATTTTTCACTAAAGCAGTGACGGAAACATGTGTACAGAAAATTGGTTATGTTCGGTCCAAATGGGAAAACAAAATGTACAGTGGTTAAATGAGAAATGTTTACAAAAAAAAAAGGAAAGTTGTCGGGAAAAGTACAGCTGGAAAAAAGGCTGAAAATAGAAACCGGCAAACTGGGTTAAAATACCCAGTACCAAGACGTGGCATTTTCACGTGGATATATGACATATGAGTTATTAACGAAAGCTTAAAATGAAGAATGAAACTGTCCTAAGAATATGCGTCTGGAATATTCGCGGAGAAAGTTACGATTGGTATTACTGCTATCCAGGAGTTGCAAATATACATAAAGCTCGACATTGAAGACAGCCACAGTTTATTCCAACAAACTCTACCAATTACTGCGGCACCGATGCTTTTGACGCGCTGTGATAACATTTACGCATTCGATGGTACGATAACTGCAGCAAAAATGATGCTTGCATCTAAGTAACCGCTCTTATGTTATTACATTATATATGTAAATTGTATGGATAACATAATTGCTGGGTTTTTAAAGTTTATACTACTTTGCCAAAAACTACTGTGTGGAATTTAGGGAAAATCGGACGACTATTAAATGAGCGGCATTCAGGTCAAAGATCAAGGTTATTCCTATTCTATTCCTTTCTATGCAAATACCAGTAAAGTTCATATTTTGGTTTAGTTATTCATGAAAATTGGGGAATGGCTGTAGTTTAATGTCATTATAAAATGGCAAAAGGCTTAGCAAAAATCGAACTACTCGAAGTGTACGTCTACACATGAAAATGACCACTGCTCAAAGAAAAATAGATGGTTGTAACATTATCGGGAAGTCGTGGTCATCTTAACATAACAAACGTTTTATACACGTCGGAGGTGCCGTCAATTTCTGTGGCAAATTCAGTTGCGACCTGTACATTATTTGTTCTCATTCCACAAACATTGCTCTAAACTCTGCACCGTGACATCTCCCAAACTACAGTCAACCCTGAAGAGAATAATTCTAGTTTGGAAATTGAG
>JAHXMU010026079.1:0-15074 GCA_019455685.1 Philornis downsi | reverse complement strand
CTACCAACTACGATGTTTCTGTCGCAAGGATGTTAAGATCGTTCTCGGAAATTGGTGTCCACATGTCCTTGAAAATCCATTATTTACATCATCATCTGGACTACTTCAGCAAACAATTGGCTACCGAATCTGATGAACAAGGCGAACGCTCTCATCAAGTTGCTATGACATTTGAAATGAGGTAATACTGATTTTTTATTTTTTCAAACTCATTTTAATAAAACAAAAACTTACAGATATAGAGGCAAAAAGTCGCCGAGTGCAATAATTGCGGAAATTTGCTGGTGGAGTAAGCTTGTGTGGCAAGACAAGGATGATCCTGATGATAAAGAATTTTCAGGAGGTGCAGAAGGGCCAGCAGTGGAGTCACACATTGACATTATGTGTGGTTCAGAAACTGAGAACTATTTCGGCAATATAATCGTTTACGGTTGAACAGTTTTGTTTTGAAAATAAACAATTATACATATTATTAATTTGTTTTACTGAGTTTATATTGCCTAGTGTTGAAGGCCACTCAGGAATATGTACATCTAACCATTTCCTACCAAGAAGTGGTTTAGATTTATGAGCAGAATTTAAAATAACTAAATTTAATTTATGCATTCTATTTCTAAATTCCACATCGAAAACCACGTAACCAACAACATCAACAATTTCTCCAGTAACTAGTTTGAAATTTTCGACTTGTTTAAAACATCATAATAGAAAGACACATGGCATACGGAAACGCATGCTCCAGTATCGATCTCCATATCAACATGCATCCCCTGGATGTTAACAGATATATAAGTTAATAATTAATATAGCACTGTTGGCTTTAGTGAGTCGATATGAACTGCCGTTTTATTTTATTCAAAAAACGTCTCAGACTTAAACTACTTAAAAACTAAACAGAAATAATTGCTGACATCTGCGCTTCTCACGATCACGCCACAGACGGAATATGATCCGCCCGCCAACATCAGCCGTCAACACAACTGCAGTAGGTATGGTATTGGTAATGTTGCCGGGATATGCTAACTACCCCCTCACTTAAGTGATGGCCGTCCTCGGTCTTCTTGATAGCCATTTCTATCGCAGACTTAAATTCATGTTTTTCTCTCCTCTTTATCTGACGCTTGATAAGGCATAATGTGAGATAGAGCAATACCACAAATATGACAGCGACACTTCCGACTAAAATCGGTCGCATTTTGATGTCTTTTTCGAGGTCACCAATGTAACGTAAATTCTGGAGGTTCATTTCATGAACCGACGACAAACTTAAAATGTCAATGTGATCCTTAATAGTAATTGACTTGAATGTTGGTGTCCCCGGTTTCCTCATGTCAATGTTGTTTCTATTCACGTATAGCGTTCCATTGACAGTCTCAAACGTTATAAGGAATGTGCCGTTTACGGTTCTTGGGTTTTCAGCTGGTTCCTTTACCTCCCCAATAGCGTCGTTAACGACGACGATTCCGTCGTCGATCTTGCTTACTTTATCTAGAGTATTACTCTGAGTTTTACAGTGCGCTGATTTCCCAGATATGATTTGCTGAGTGCAGGTAGTGTTTGGCATCAGTTGGCAGAAAATTGAAGACGATGTGTGTTGACAGTTTGTTGTTGAGTGTGTCATGTCTTCGCAGTCTACTACAGTGTTGGTGTCACCGAACTGGATAACCCCACTAAAATGGGCGAGCGGGAGAAGCGCAATCTTTTTGCATGTTCTTACTGGAATAGGATATCTTGTAATGAAGTGCAGACAATAATCATTTAATATTACTTTTAATTTAGATACTTGCATCAATTCTGAGATAGCAAATTCTATGTATTGCTCATTGTTCTGTTTTTTTTTTATAAAGAACTAGCCGACCCGGCAAACGTTGCTTTGCCTTCAAATTTTAGCAGGAACAGAAATAATTGCTTTTTAATTTGTGGTTTGTATAGAAGGTACCACTCCCCATTGTCCAATCCCGCCCATATTTGCAGCAGCACTTAAGATATGTACACCAAACCGATGTACCAAATTTGGTTCAAATACCGTAAACAGGAGCAGAAATATTGGATATTTAATTTATGGTTTATATGGGAGGTACCACGCCCCATTGTCCAATCCCGCCCATATTTGCAGTAGCACTTAAGATATGTACACCAAACCTACGTACCAAATTTTGTTCAAATACCGTAAGCAGGAGCAGAAATAATTGATTTTTAATTTTTTGTTTGTATGGGAGGTACCACGCCCCTTTGTCCAATTGGACGGAATTGTAAATCTAAACCATCCCGGGCACCACCCAGACGCATATACAAAAATTTATGCAAAGCGATCCAGCCGTTCTGGAGTTTTAAGCATCGGAACAAACCACGATTCATTTTTATATATATAGATTTTTAATCATCCTGGTCTAAAATCGTTGGATTTAGAATATTGGCTTTCGCCAGAGTTACAGATAGAATTAGATTTTGTAATTCCATAAGCACCATTCTGTTTCTGGCCATTAAAGTTTCAAAAAGCTTAACAGTATCGATTTGTTCCTTTCTTTCTGTGGTTAAAACTGTGTTCACTGCATTTGTTAACTTTTCTATTTGAATTTGCATTCTGTATTTATTTCTATCTGTCGGTTATTGGAATCTACAAGTTGTTTTTCGACCAGTCTGGCATCTTCCCAATCGTCGGCATCTGGTGTACCGGCGTGTCGATGATGTACGGTGAGGGTTGATAACAGAGTATCAATATGCAATATGTCGGACTCTAATATCTTTTTCACGTGAGTCTGAGGAAAGATATCCATTGCATTTTTCGTTTCGTCTAATATCTCAGAGTATGTTATTAAGTTTGTTGTGTGCCTTAAATACCCATATTCGGTCCAAACAATAGCATTCCCATTAAATATCGGAATATAGTCAGAATGCGAATAATCAATAATTTTTGCAAAAGTGAGGTTTATCAGAAGGAAAAGTTGTAGTGTCAGCCTACGTAAAAAATAAAAGTAAGATAAAAAGAAATGTTTTAGAAATATCATAAAAAAAAACTGTCTTAGGTTGTCCTTATGGACCACCCTCCCCTTTATTAGGACAGTTGTCCCCATGTCAGCTTCAATGACAGCTTCTTCATAAAGTGGGGTCATTTTATTCCCCAGTCTTCGGTTATTCTTCACAAAGACTTTGTCCCCTACATTGTAAACTTAGTCATGACGATTTTTGTTAAAGTAATATAACAGCCTGCCTTGCGCATTATAAATTCGCTCCTTAATGTTTTCTCTAAACTCAGAGGGTGCGGAATGGATTATATCAATTGGTTTTTCATTAGTAACAGAATGAATTGTTCTGTTGTATTCTATAGTTGATTGTAGGATAAGGTCAACCGTATCCTCAATCTTTCTTTCAATTTTCAAACACCTTGCTATCTCGGAAAGAGTGCTGTGAAACTCTACCTGCCCATTTGATGTGCTGTGTAGAGGAGGTGCGTTGACAATATCGACATTGAATTGGTTTTTAAGAATAGTTTTAATACTCTCAGAATTAAGAGACCTTTCATTGTCGCAGAAGACAATCTTGGTTTTAGGGTAAATATTCATTAATTGTAGGATTGGGTCTTTTACATCCTGAATGGTTCTGGATGCAATTGGATGTACTACGGCAAATTTTGAGAATTTGTCGACGCAAGTCAGGAAAATTTTCCTATCGGTTGAATAAATGTCAATATGTAAGTCTAGATAGCGCATCAGCGACCTGATTTTCCTTTCCTGGTTTATAATATAAGTTTGCGTTATGCTCATCTATGAAAGCTTTCCAGCGCTTAATTTTAGCGTTTGGATTACGATCCGAGACTGCGTATGTCAATGGTTGATGGTCCGTAAAGATGTAAAGAGCTTTCGCACCATAAAGGTAGTGTCTTAAAGTCTTTAGTGCCCAAACAATTCCCAAAAGCTCTCTTTCGTTCGTTGCGAAATTCGACTCCTTATTCGACAATGTTCTTGAAATCATTGTCAAGGGTTTTCCCCTTGGGATAAGACAGCGCCTAAACCATGTGCCGATGCATCAGTGGTAAGGTCGAATGGTTTTTTGTAATTGGGGTACATCAACATGACGTCCTCCGAGGATAGAATGTTTTGTAGTTTCTGGAATGCGTTCAATTGGTTCATATCGAGATTGACTGCAATCTTTTTCGATCTGGTAGCAGGAATTTTTCCGTTCTCCCCCTTTAAAATATCGGTTAATGGTTTTTCGATTTTGGAAAAATCTCTAATAAAACATCTATAATAATTAGCTAAACCAAGAAACGACCTTAGAGCGAATAACGTAGTTGGTTTTGGAAAATTCCGTATGGCACATATCTTCGATGTCGCCGTTTTAATACCGTCTCTTGAAACGATGAAGCCAAGGTATTGGACTTCGGATTTAAAAAAATTTGATTTTTTCAAAGGAGACCTTCATGTTTGCTTCGAGCAATTTCCTCAGAACAGTGTCGATGTGTTTTACATGGTCTTCTTTAGTTTCGGAAAAAACGATAACGTCGTCGACGTACACGTGGCACGTTTTTCCCATTTCGTCTCTGAGTATGTCATCGATTGCTCGTTGAAACATACTCGGAGCGTTTTTTAATCCGAATGGAAGACGGCAGAATTCATATTTTCCGTTATTTACGGAAAATGCGGTTTTTTCCCTATCTCTTTCTGCGAGTTCAATTTGATGAAACCCGGATTTCAAATCTAATGTGGTAAAGTACTTTGCTTTACCCAAATTCGATAATATCATCGTTATATTTGGAACGGGATATTTGTCACTAATTGTTTTCGAATTTAGCTTTCGGAAGTCTATAACCAGACGTTTGTTCCGGTTGCCTAAATTATCGACACCTTTTTTGTGGACTACCCACACTGGGCTATTGAAGGGTGACCTCGAAGGTCGAATAATACCGTCTGCCAATAATTTTTTATTTTCTGAATTTACGAATTCAGACACACCCATTGGATATGGATATAATTTAGAATAAATAGGTTCGTCGTTCTCCATGTTAATGGTAGCAACGATGTTTGTATTATAAGGTAGTGCCTCCTTAGGGTCAGCAAAAACCTTCATTCGTTTTTTTAACATCTTTTGAAAATCTGCCTTTGGTGCGAAGGGCACATCTATTCTCTCGACGTCAATAAAATTCACGTCTTTGCATTCGAAAAACTCAATTATTTCGGAACCAGAACCATATAAGATGATTCCCTTTTTTAAATCAATATTTGCATTAATTTTCTTTAATAGATCTAAACCTACAATGGATACAATGAATGTGGTTAAAGTTTATAGAATAAAGAACGTTGAGTTCGTACCGAATAAATTTACGTAACATTTTTGTCTAATAGGAGTTTGTCCATTCACTGACTGAACCGAAAAAGGAGTAGCTACAGACATTATGCTCTTCAATCCAGGGAGCGGTTTAATGTAATTTTTCGAAGCCCCGGTATCGATTAGAAGACGTATTGGCTCCCCTGCTATCGTCCGTCTTATGAACGGTAGTAGGGACCTTCCTGCCTGACCTTCTCCTGAATTCTCCGGAATCATATTATTCACTCTTTGGAACTTTGGACCTGTATTTCTATCAGACCCTGCTTGTCGGGGTCATAATTGGTCGGTTGCCTAAATTTTGAAGAGGTTGGATCTAATTCCATAGGTTCTGTTTGACCCCTAATCTGTGAATTAGCTTGATCCTCTTTTTCATAATGTGGGGTTTTGTGTTTATAATAATTTTGGTGGTTATTGTTCCAATTTCCCTCAGACGATTTTCTCGACAGAAATTTTTTTGAGGCTTCGGGCCTAACTTTTTTGTCATCGTTCCTGTTAGCGAACGATGTTGCAAAGACGTATCTTTCGTGATTAGCTTCTGCCTCCTGTGCCAAGGCTAAAGCTGATGGAAGATCAGCAGCACGGGCTGAGAAAAGAACATCACATAATGGTTTTCTCAGGCCGGAAACAAAAACTCTGAGTGCATCCTGTCTTCATTCAGCTGAGTGCACTCGTTGTGAACGGTCGTGTTTTTCAGAGCGCTTTTTGGTAATTTTCCAGTGTTTGAGTTTAGATATACAGTGCAGTTCTCGTAGTTGCTTAGCTAGTGACATCACACAGCAGTGCGGTTGCTGTGTGTTTTGTTTGTGCGGGTAACGGCAAGTTGTTTTCGTTGATCGTAAACAACTTGTTATAGTGAGCTCTAGTGTAGGAGTTGTTGCTATAGGGCAACGGGATTTTGTTGTTTACGATTTCACATTTTTGTGATTTTGTAAACAAGTCCCCTTATAGTGTGTCTTGCTGTGGGCATTGTTGCTATTGAATAGCGGCACATTTTCTGGTGAGTGGAGTGATTAGTGGATAGCGCTAATTGTTAGTGTTAAGTTTTGCGCTGTGTCTGTCTGACCAATGGTTGGCGGACGCAAGAAGGCGACGCTGGCTGATGGGGGGTCTCCCCTGTCGTATATACTGCGTCGGAGGCAGAGATGTCGTCCGCGTCTGCTGTAGTCAGCAAGCGGCGACATAGGGGAAAATGCAGTAATGAGGAGGCAGCTGCAGGTAGTGAGGCGTCCGCTACGGTTCCTTCGCCGAGGGTGAAGTCACCAGGAGTGGGCAGAGCAGGAGCAGGCAAGTCGGCTAAGGTTGCCATTTCTTCCTCCTTGGAAGACCTGACAAACCTTGATAGGTCGCCACCTAGCAGGAAGCCCTCCGGGGCTGAGGCAGTGGGCGCTTTGGCTGCCATAGGAAGGGCAAGACGGATTTCCAGACGGATGGCGGCCGTGATCACGGACAGGGAAAGCGTCGACAAAGTGCTGCTGAAGGAGCTCGTTGCGGAGAACGAGCGCCTTAACGGCCGCATCGATGAGCTGCGGATGGGTGCAGCGGCGAGCAGCGGCGTGAATGCCGTCCGACCTGCGGGTTCCGGCCAGATGGCGTCTCCGGTGACCCGAGCTCCGGAAGCGACTGCCTCCGTAGCGAAGGCTCCGGTTATGCGGCCATCAATCGCTGCACCAGCTGTTGCCAAGCCCGTCGAGACCTGGTCCTTGGTGGTTCGTGGCCGTGAGGGTCAGACCGCCAAGGAAGTGGTGAGCAGGCTCGCGAGCGAGGTCGGGCCCACGTTGAAGGAGCGGGTCCATGAGATCAGGGCGCTCCGTGGCGGTGGAGTCCTTTTGCGGACTCCAACTAGGGCGGAGCGTGCGATTTTCTCGTGCCTGAGACGCTGGGCTCGCGGGTCATCGTCCAGGGGGTTGACTCGAGGATCACTCCTGACTTGTTCATGGGTGATCTGTACGAGAAGAACCTCAAGGATAAAATGACCCAGGAGGCCTTTAAGGCTGGCGTACGGCTTCATAGCCGCCCATGGGATTCGACCAAGGGTGGAGCAGTGAATGTCATCCTGGAGGGCCAGGCTTCGGCCATGGATTCCCTGCTGGCGGCACAACGCTGCTACATCGGCTGGTTCTCATTCCGTGTGCGTGCAATGGATACAGTACCTAGCTGCTTCAAGTGCCTGTCCTTCAGCCACTTCAGGAAGGAGTGTCGGGCGAAGGAAGCTGTCTGCTTCCGCTGGGGCCAGCATGGGCATATGACCAAGGACTGCTTCAACCCAGTCTCGTGCCGTAACTGCGCTCTTCGGGGGCAGCCCTCGGATCACCGTATGGTGTCTGAGGACTGTCCGCTGTATTGCGCAATGATAGCCAGTGCGAAAGCAAGGCATTAAGATGGGTACCCGCCTTCTACAATTGAATTGCGGTAGAGGCGTCGCTGCAATGGCGGAACTGGGGAAGGCCATTTGTGACAATGGCTGCAGCTTTGCTCTTATACAGGAGCCCCACGTAGCCCATAATGGGGTGCGTGGGTTACCTGCTTTTATGCGGGTATTTCCTGACAAGAGACATAATGCTACAGTAATTGTCAATAACGTTCAGTTAGATTGTACGGAAGTTTGTAGCTCGGAATGGGGGGTTTGTGTTTCTGTTGAAGGCGATTTCGGTCGCCTTCTCCTAGCTAGCTTGTACTGCAAGTTCAGCGAGCCTTTGGAGCCATATCTTGCGTATATGGATACAGTGTTATCACTTTCTAGTGGTAACCCTGTAATCTTCGGTTTGGACGCGAATGCATCTTCCCCGATGTGGTTCAGCAAGGTAACCGGCGCTACGTCCGGCTATCAGAGCCAATCTCGGGGTGAGGTGCTAAGTGAGTGGATGTTCTCTAGGGGACTCCACGTGGTGAACGAACCGAACGAACTGTATACGTTCGATAGTGGGCATGGAGTTAGCGACACCGATGTGACGATTGCGAATAGCGCAGCCATATCCAGGTTTCGAACTAGATGGCAGGTCAGTCCGTCCGTGAGTGACCATAACTATATTGAAGTTGTGCTCACTTATGCACGGATTGAAGGTAGCAGCGTAGGCATCAGGCGGTGGCGCACCAGGAACATTAACTGGGATGCATATGGGTCACACGTCGCAGCTGCGGCTGCCGATGCGCCCTTAGAAGTCTTTAATCGTATGACGGTGGATGAACAGGTATCAACGATTGTTGAGGCTGTTCACCGCGTCAACGACAGTCTCCTTCCTAGGAGCGTGCGGCGTACTCGGAGGAGAATAAGGTGGTGGACACAGAAATTAAGTCGAAAGAGGAGAGAAGTTCGACGCCTCAGGAAACGTTTCCAGAGGGGTAGGCGAACAGAGGCCGCCGACTTGGACCACCTCAGGTCATCGTATAGAGCCGGACTTAATGAATATAAGCAAATGCTTATAGACGTTAAGGAGTCAGAGTGGCGCGAGTTCGCTACTCGGCATAGAGATGATCCTTGGGGACATCTCTACCGCATCTGTAGGGGAAAGGGCAAGAACGTGGAAGTCTCAGGAATAAAGTATGGTGATACCATCCTGACTTCCTGGGCAGACTGCGTTCAAGCTTTGCTGCGGGAGTTCTTTCCTAGGGCTGGGGCTCTGGCCCCGCCTCCTTCGGAGGTGGTACCCAGTGAGCCAGAATTGGAAACAGCAGAGATCGTGGAAAGCATGACGCTTGTCAGATCTCGTAAGTCACCCGGTATGGACGGAATAACCGGAGAGATGTGTAAAAGCATCCGGAAGGCTATTCCGGACTACCTCGAGGCTTTGTATAGGCAGTGTGTACATGTTGGCTATTTTCCGCGTCAGTGGAAAACAGCCAATGTCATTGTTCTCATAAAATCGCCCAATAAGATCAGGAGCACTCCTCGATCTTACAGGGGTATTAGCCTGCTTCCAGTGCTTGGAAAAGTTCTGGAAATAATAATGGTACAAAGACTGAGTGAGAGAGTCATTGACGGCATCTGCCCTTATCAATACGGCTTCACAAGGGGTCGTAGTGTTGAGGGCGCTTTCGATTACCTGTTGTGGGTGAGGGTGTTGGAAAGGCTTCAGGAGGTAGGGTGCCAGGAGTTGCGCCTTCGGCGTAGTTACTTCTGTGGCAGAACAGCTAGAGTAGTTGGGGCAAATAGTGCGGTGGAACTCGATGTTGTTCGTGGCTGCCCGCAGGGTTCCATCTGCGGTCCATTTATATGGAAGCTTATGATGGACCCGTTATTACGGCAGCTAAGTGACCAGTGCAAAGTTTGCGCATATGCTGATGACCTACTTATCATGGTTGAGGATCCCTCTCGTTTTCAGGTGGAACAGAGGGTTCTGGCCATGATGGCGATAGTTAGGCAATGGTCGGAACATGTCGGCGTAGATGTTGCTGTCAATAAGACCAACATGATGCAATTGCGGGGTAGATTATCTCGCAAGCCTCTTGTTCGTTTGCCTGATGGGTCTGTGCTCAGGTGCGTCACAGAGGTGAAGTACTTGGGTGTTGCCATGGGAGAGCGAATGAACTATTTGCCTCATTTGGATAGGCTGAGAGGGAAGCTGGTTAGCGCTGTCGGCCAGCTTAGACGAGTGGTGAGGAGTGACTGGGGGCTTAGCAGACGAGCTGTTCGTATCGTCTATCAGGGGCTGTTTGTTGCTATGGCAACTTACGCTTCCTCTGTGTGGTACGAATCGGTGAAGTCTGCATTCGGGTACCGTAAGATCCTCTCTTGTCAGAGAGTGGTGTTATTGGCTTGCATGCTAGTGTGTCGTACGGTTTCGACAGAGGCCCTTCAAGTACTGATGGGTGCTGCCCCGCTGGATCTTGTTGTTATCCGTCGCGCGACGGAATTCAAGGCCAGGAAAGGGTATGCACTTATGGGAACGGACTGGCCCATTGAGGGGGTAGAGAGCATGAGTAGGGCTGAGTTTAGGGGGCTCTTGGACGAATGTGTCTTGTCCAGATGGCAAACACGTCTGGAAGAGAGTCAGAACAGACGTGCAACATTTAGGTTTTTGCCAGATGTTAGGTTCGTTGGAAGAAACCCTGACTTTGGTTTTAATCTCTGCCTTGGTTTCTTGCTGACGGGACATGGGTCACTAAATGCCTTCCTGCATAAGAGAGCCCTGTCCGAGCGCGAGTCGTGCAATTGTGGTGCACCAGTCGAAGACTGGCGGCACGTTTTTTGCGAATATCCCTTATATGCAGATATAAGGGACCTCCAAGGATTAGCGATAACAAGGTCTGGGGATGACTGGGTGGTTAGCAATATGCTCTCTACACAGGGTGGTTTGGCTAGAGCAACGGTGTTTGCTTCTAGAGCGTTTGCTAGGCGTAGGGCTACTGCGACGTAATTGTCGCAAGTGGGTCTGCTGACCTTTTTAAGGCAGTCTGACCTGGGGGTTGAGGGGCTTCGGGACTGTTCGGATCATGCTGATCCCGCAATCCCATTCAGCTTGATAGTCGGCAGCTGTGTGCTCGTTTGCGGGGGCACCAGTCGCTGGGCCGCAAGGGGTTGAAACTGGAAGTAGATTTTCTACAGAGTCAGATTATCTACGAAGTTTCACCAGAGGCTTTGTCTGGTACCGGGGGTGATAGGGATATACACGAGCAGGTCTCGGGTTCGTGCCCTGTCATCTGTATCTTGCTGATCTCTCGGGGGGTACGGACAGGCATGGGGTCTTCCCTATGTCTATATTTCATGGTTGCCGTTCACCATCGCCGAACGGAAGGGGTTTGGAGTTTTCCCCGCCTCCCACCGGTGAGGATACTGCATCCTTGCAATGTAGTATCGACCGTTCCATCTGCCTGGGGTCTCCGTGCCTGCAGGTATGTAAAAATGTCCAGTCTGTATCTCTTGCCACAGGGCGACCAATCCCGTGAAGTATGGTGTATAAATCACGATTTGGTAGTAGCTTAGCCATGTGCTTTGCTGCGCAGCTCCAACCGGTGAGTTTGGCCGGTAGCGTGAGGATCAGGAGGCCCCGGGACCAAGTTCTCGCCTGATCATTTGGTGTTGGACCCCTAGTGGGAGCATCACGCGGGTTGTGCTTGATACCAAAATCGCTGGTAGAGACTTTGTGCTCGAATGTGGAGTTGCATTGCAACCGGGTGCGACAGACCCATGGAGTAGCAGAGGTGGTAAGATAGGCCTCACCTCCGTTAATGGGGATTATGTTCCATACTAGCATAATCAATTTGGTATCTCCTGGCTGCAAAGAAAGGGCTGCCAATATGTGTTAATAGCACAATTGTCAGCCCCTTTTCCTAGATAGCCCAAGTTTTTGTACTTGGCTATCCCAGGGGGGCGTCGGCAATCGCATTGTAATATGCCCAGTGTGTCGCACACCGTGGGTAAGGCCTTCACGGCGAGACTCACGTTAAACCCTCGTGGACTTCTGCATCCTGTCTATATTTATCATTGATTGCCAAAGCTAGATCTTTGTCGTAAGACATAATAGTTTTATTAGTCAACAATGATAATTTTTTCTCGACTTCGTCATAGAATTGTACTACCGACCGATCGCCTTGTCGGAGGGTACTGAGTTCCTGCTCGATTAAATGTACTGGTTTTTTATCGGCATAAGTGAAGTCTAATCTAGCTATAATAGCTTTGAGGTTCAACACTGTATTAAATGACGCTAATACAGCATCTGCCGAGCCCCTAATTTTATTTCGAATTATACAAACCGCTTGGTAGTGCTTTGAACTACCGTCGTATTTTTCGAACACTTTGTATGCGTTGTGGGCCGCCTGTCTCCATGACACGTAGTTTTCAATTTTGCCGTCAAATTCAGGCAAAGATTTAATAACTTCAAGTGATTCATCGCAAGTTAACGAGGTATAAATTTTTGCTTCCTCATAAGGTTTTACCTCATTTTGTCCTACGGAAATGAACGTTAGTTTTTTTGAAACCTCCTCAATTTTCTTATCGATTTCTGTTTTCTGTGCGAGAATCGCTGAACGTACAGCGGATTCGATCAATCTAGATACTTCATCGGCGTTCATGTTGACACAATACTTGCAAGAATCTTAAATTTTTTTATTTCTCACTTAAAAAATATTCAAACCACAACACAATTAAATCAGTTAAGGAACAAACCGAATGCAAAAGAAAAAAAATACTTTGAATTATTTTAAATGTACATTCTGTTTAAGAGGTTCGATTTAAGAGATTCCATAATTAATTATTAAATAATATTGTTGTTACAGCTGCTTGTCTTGTGACCTCCAGTTTATAGATGAGTAAAGTTGACAGTTCTCCTTTTGTTTGGTATTTGCTGTTTGCTTTTTATTTATTTGGATAACATCTGGGTTGTTGTTACTGCTGCTTATCTTGTGACCTTCGGTTTATAGATGAGTGAAGTCGATAGTTTTCCTTTTGATTGTTGTTTTTTTAAACCTTTTTGTTTGTTTAAACTTTTTGTTAAGGGTTGAACCCGGTTGGGCGCCAGTTAAAAATTAATATAGCACTGTTGGCTTTGGTGAGTCGATATGAACTGCCGTTTTATTTTATTCAAAAAACGTAGCAGGCTTAAACTGCTTAAAAACTAAACAGAAATAATTGCTGACATCTGCGCTTCTCACGATCACGCCACAGACGGAATATGATCCGCCCGCCGACATCAGCCGTCAACACAACTGCAGTAGGTATGGTATTGTTAATGTTGCCGGGATGTGCTAACTTATATAAAGATTGTATATAGTTACATGAAAATAAATTGTTTAAATAATCGCTGTCCGAGTTATCGGCGCCGTTCTCCAATTGTTTTACATATTTATTCTTACGTTTGGAACGAATACTTTTCATACTTTTATTTTTGTCTTATTCATCTCTTTGTTTCGCCCAACAATGTTTTTCCATATGTCCACGTTTCTGGCAATAAAAACACGTCACCTTCAATTTGTCAGTACCTTGCCATCCGGTACTGCTTTTGGTCTTCTGGTCTTCCTGAGCATGTTGGAATTTTGGATAGCTCCTGCTATTAACCCGACTGATTGTGTTGTCAGCTCTCATCAATTGCATATTATTGTTGCACATTTCTATGGAGAGTGCTATTTCACAGGCTTTGTCACAGGCTTTGTGTACTTAACCCGCTTTCATTCAGTAACCGGTATTGTATGGCGTCGTTGTTTAGGACGCAGACGAATTTGATCAAAAGCGCTTTATCCAGAAATGATCCAAACTCACATTCTTGTGCCAGTTGTTTTAATTCTACTGTATAATCAGCTATCGTTTCAGGTAACTTGTGGTCCCTTTTGAAGAATTTGAAACATTCGACAATTATGTTTTTCGTCGGCTTAAAATGTTTCTTTAATTTATCGATTATCTCTACATAAGTAAAGTCACTCTCAGACTTCGGCGCCAGAAGGGAACACGACTTTTTGTCAGAATTGGTTTTGATTTTATTTAACGATAGAAGGTGATTCAATCAATTTGTATAAAGATGAAAGTCATCACCAACATTGTAGACTTCTATTGTGCCCAATTGGGGTTTCTGCCATACTAACAGTAGCCACAGGAACAACTGTCACTGATGATAATTGCACTTGTAAGCAACAAAAACAAATCTATCACTTTTTCCTCGTCGCAAATTGTTACGTATATAATGAAGTTATGAACACGTAAGCGGCTAGCTCTGAACTAAAATATCATTTATTCAAAAGTAAGAATCTTAGCTTAGTAACAAGTAAATATAATGGTATCTGCTAATGTAAGAAGACATGAGTGAAAATTATATTAAGTGGATATAATAATATTAATTACACTGTGGAACATTTTTGGGGTTTTTGTCTGGGGGGTGAGAAATTCCGAGTCAGGGTGATGGTACTAGGTCAGTATAGTAAAATCCTCAAAGGGTTTCGCGTTCGTATGTGTCAGTTTTTTTTTTTTATGACATTTTACATTTTTTCCTTATCTTGATGTTTTTTCGCTTAGTTGTAAAACTTTGGCAAAAACGTAGTTTGACATAACTCGAGAACGACTAGTTCGATTTTGCTGAAACAAATTGAGAAAAATTAAGAATTACATTTCCTTTAATCCATTCATATACTGTTTCTCTACCAAATCAACATTTTTGCAGTTATAAATAAATTTATGAAGAAAATTTTGTCAAAAATTTTTTTTGTAATCATATAAATCCCAAACGGAAAAAAGTGTCAAGTCTTATAACTTTTATGTAAGGCCACATAACCTATAAACAAAATGCGACATAGATCATAGAAATCGATTAACGCGTTCTGCTTTTATTTACAATTAAGTGAAGGTATCCCATTTTGACAAGAATATTGATATAGGTTTTTATTCAAAAAAGTGTCATTTATCGCGTTTTTTTTATAAATTTTCCCCAATAACTCCAGACTTCTGGCCATAAACTACTAAAAAAATAAAGTAAACATTCTTATAATTTTTTATTTTTATTTATTTTAATAAATATTGCCTAGACTTTTTCGATGGTGGTTGTTCGGGGCTATTGGCATCGCATTCATCGCTCAATGTGTGACTCCACTGCTGGCCCTTCTGCACCTCCTGAAAATTCTTTATCATCAGGATCATCCTTGTCTTGCCACACAAGCTCACTCCACCAGCAAATTTCCGCAATTATTGCACTCGGCGACTTTTTGCCTCTATATCTGTAAGTTTTTGTTTTATTAAAATGAGTTTGAAAAAATAAAAAATCAGTATTACCTCATTTCAAATGGCATAGCAACTTGATGAGAGCGTTCGCCTTGTTCATCAGATTCGGTAG
>JAHXMU010026078.1:0-24696 GCA_019455685.1 Philornis downsi | reverse complement strand
ACGAGAATAATCCGACCAATTTAGAGCAGTTGAAGAGGAACATTATTCAGGAAAGTAACAAAATACCGAGAACAACTTTTCAACGAGTTTTCCAAAATTTGCGACTTCGGTTCCAAGAGTGTCAAGCAGCCGAGGGAAGCCATTTGGACAACATTATTTTTAAGTCTTAAAAATTCCCATGCTTCTACTTTTTAAAAATACAAATATATTTCTTTTATGTTTCGTAGATTTTTTTTTAATTAAATATTTAAACCGCCAACACCCTTTTGGCCCACCCTGTATAATAACAGTATTTCGTGTAACGGAGAAATACTAAAGAATTTATTTGGTTACTTGGAAAAAATATAAACAAATTTAGATAAAAACAAGCCTATGTTTTTAGCGATTGAATTAGTTTCCCGTTGCATCCACCTGATACACTAACGGCTTTACCATTGTTAAATAAAAATGCATTTGCTGTAATTTTTATCACATTTAAATCTATGTATATTTCATTTCACATTATTTAAATTCCAATTTTACATAAATTTGTTTAACATTTCACATTACCATTAAACTTTTTTGTTATTTTTATTTCTTTAGCACACATTTATTTGATTTTTTCTTTTAAGTTTAGTTTTTTTAATTACACCGAGGAATAAATTAAAGGTCAATAACGGCTTTATGGTATTAAACCTAATTTTTTATTCCAGAATCCGAAACGAGTTTCTATATTTTTTTAGCAAAACACGCGATATTTTTAAGATATCTGCGGTTGAGGTTATCCACAACACTCTTCTGGCACTTTTTATACGTATACGAGTACAGGAATACAATCATCACCGTAAATTTGTTCCTCAGTGTAATTCGCAAGTAAGTGTTTGCAATATTATGGTTACTTTCGTATTTTGTGTGTGTGTCTGTAATATTTTGCTATTTTTAATTTGTAGCTTCAATTATTATCATTAATAATTTTTTCCTTTTTTCATGTCGTTCATTAATACTAATGACTAAAAATCGTGTTAACATTTATTTATATATATATATTTCTTTTTTTTTGGTATTTTTCTCTTGGTATTTTATAAAACATTTTATTTGACCTTCTGGGAATTTATTCGAGTCAAGGGAAGAAAAAGTAATTAGTTGTGATATCGAAAAAGGCGATTTGAGCGAGTGAAATTTTGTAATTGGGGAAAACTTTCGGTGTCGCTTGATGTGTAGTAGATTTGTGATAAATTGAAAAATTGTGCTTAAAGTGATGTTAGTAATGATATGATTGAGTGATTGTATCAAAAAATCGGTGTACTCATGTTATAGTATTTGCTTAGAGTAAATATTAGCAAAAAAAGGAAAGTAGTTGTATGCAAATGTTTTTATTTTGTTTTTGTATGTTTCAATATTTAGCTCAACGAAGTGAAAAATATTGCTCAAATAAAGAATGTTAGCAAATTATTAGAGAAACTGTATATTTATGTGAGTGTGGTCAGAGTTAAGATCAATTTGTTCCTAAAAGAAGGTAAATTAATATAATTTTAAATGCAGTACAATTACATGAGATTACAATATAATTGTAGTTCGAAGGAGAAGAATCTTGGAGTTGCATGTAATCTGTGGAGGTAATGTAATCTCTGCTCATTAACTAAATGTATAAAAAAGGTAAATATGAGATTAAACAGAGCAAAAAATTTGCTCAACAAAGCGGAAAGAATTTTGAAAGCAACAGGCTTTGTCAATATTATGACACAACGTCAATATATGGCACCGCTCTAATCAACTGTAATCAGTGTTGTCAACTCTACTCCTTATGAAATCCCTAAATTATTAAAAAAAAAATTAATTTTTTCGATACAAAATTCCTTTTTTGCTTCATAATGTAGAAGTAAGTTAAAGTAAACTAATATATAATAACAACATTTCGTGCAACGGAGAAATACTAAAGAATTCTTTTGGTTACTTGGAAAAAATATAAACAAATTTAGTTAAAAACAGCCCTATGTTTTTAGCGATTGAATATTATACACCATAGACTGATTTGAAATATTTTCCAAAAAGGTACTATTCATGGATTTTTGCAATAAAATTAACGCATTCAAATTTTTTTTTTTTTGCAGAAATGGCAAATTTGACATTTAAAGCCTTTAAGTGTGTTATATATGCAATTTGAGCATAATAATGGAATATAGAATTTCAATTAAAACCCTTTGTTTAACGCAGTTGCCGTTATTTATTGAATTAATATGTATATTTCTTTTTATATCTTTTAATATTTTTAAGCGAACGAATTTCTAATTTAAATTTGTATAACGGAAATTAATTTATTGAGTTTTATATATTTGGTAACTATTACTTGTACAAGTGTATAACAGTTAAATGACATAACTACCTGTCGAAGTTAAACTGTCGGCTCGAAGGACCATGAAGAAAGTATTTGCTTTTCCTTTTATGATGGCGTGATATCAAAGTCAAGACATTTTGACTCTGTAAATCGATGCCGGGAAATATACTTTTGAGGTTTGAGGGAATTAAAAGAGCTTCGATTCGATTTCAAAAACTTACATAGTTTTATTGAATATTCTCAGTAGTGGCTTAACTGACGATGTTGCCGTGAAGATGATTCAGGGGAAAAAGAGCACGAAGCCAAGTTGTTAGCTACCACGAAGAATATCGTTTTTTGTTTTAGAAAAAATGACAGTTTAACTTCGAAATTACTATTTAGAATATATGCCAGGTAGTTAAGTGATTTAACTGTTATACACTTGTACAAGTAAAAGCTACCAAATATATAACATTCAATAAATTAATTAAAATTAAATTAAAATTAAAAATTAATTTAAATTAGAAATTCATTCGCCTTAAAATATTAAAAGGTATAATAAGAAATATACTTATTAACTCAATAAATAACGACAACTGCGTTAAACACCCTTTGACAATTAAAATTACGTACAAAATTTTTTTTTGTTAACATCAACATACTCATATCTGGGTTTAAGAGGAAAAAATACGATATAATTCAATTTAATTTTGAAATATTACGTGTTTCGCCAAACTCGCTATTGTGAAAAGTTGTTATGACTTTTAAAATATATAGAATTTTGAAATGTCGGTTAGGCCGACATGCATTTTATGGACATAATAAATAAATATAAAATAAATGTTCTCATTTGCATTAATATTGAGAGAAACTATGTAATTTTTCTAAAATCGCTGCTTTGATAAATCGCCATAACTTGTAAACTACAGGGAATTCTAAAATTTTGATTGGATATAAATATGCGTCTAAATCAGGGCAACATGAAAGGATAAACAATCTCAACTTTATCCTAGCTCCGCTCAAGTCATTTTCCTTTACAACCACAGATATGATCTTGTAAAACTTTTATCCATTTCACAACATTTCACAACACATGAATGTTATCGAATTTACTTTGGATGCAAATCGAATAAATCGGTTTTATTGGATTTTTCTGCATGAAGCTAAATTAAAAGGAAAAATATGACTTTGTAGTAAAAAATTCATATTATTATTTAAAATAATGAATAAGTTCCAGTTATTAAATCTATTTTATATTATTTTATGGTATTACCGTAGCTCCCTCATATACAAAAGTCACATTTATTGAAATATCTCCTCAACTTGCGAACAGTAACTGCACCAGGCAGATAAGTGATAGCCTGCCAGAATCTCATTACAATGTCCCAACAAGAACGCAAGATTTAAATTTGGCGCCATTCGAAGTGTCATTGTTTGACATTTGAACAATTGTTATTGTTTGCTAGTAGAAGGTACGAGGTTAGTAAAAATGGAGCGCTACACGAATGAACAACGCATTCTCATTGTGAAATTGTTTTACCAAAGTGGTGAAAGTTTTGCGGCTACAGTTCTTCATGCATACAAAGTTCAATTGACTCAGGAACTGAAGCCGGTTGACCATGGACACCCTTCGCTGTTCGTTAATTGGGTATTGGAAAGACAACATGATAATGCTGATTTTGCCGATAAAATCATCTTCAGTGACGAGGTTCATTTCCATCTTGATGGCTTCGTCAATAGGCAGAATTGTCGCATTTGGGGTGAGGAAAATCCTCAAGTGATTCACGAGAGGCAAATGCATCCTCAACGTGTCACTGTGTGGAGGAATCATTGGACCTTTTTTTTATGAAAATGGGGCATGTCAAGCGCAAACAGTCAATGGTAACCAGTTTTTTCGTGGCTAGAATTGAAGAAATGAATGTGGAGGGCATATGGTTTCAACAAGACGGCGCCACAGGCCATACAGCCAGAGAAACAATTCAATTGCTGCTTCAGTCATTTCCCGGTCGTGTTATTTCGCGTTTTAGAGACCAGAATTGGCTGCCTAGATCGTACGATTTAACACCATTGGACTTTTTTCTTTTGGGTTTTTTGAAGTCGATGGTTTACGGGAATAAGCCGACGACGACTCAAAGGGGAAATTGGACGCTGCATTAATGAAATACCGTAGCATTTATGCAAATCGGTCATTGACAATTTCATTAAAAGATCGTGTGTGTGCCAGCAAAGCCGCGGCGGCCATCTGCCCGATGTGTTGTTCCATACATAACCTCATTCGGTCTACTTTACGATATAATAAAGTTTCACGATTTTTTTTAAATATATGTGTTTTATTTAAAATTTAAATCTTGCGTTCTTGTTGCGACACCCTTTACTCCAAATTATATCTTCCAGAAATATAAAATAATAAAATATTTTGAGCTATTATGAAAGTTCATTTTTTGTTAGCATTTATATTGATCATATATCACTTGTGAATATTTTCGATATGAAAATTTTTTTGAAATTTTTTTAAAAATCGCTGAAATATACACCTACTACGTCGCTTATAGACGCTTCTTCAAATAAAAATCTGAGAAACTATTAGTCTAAAATCCCCGAATTTGTTATACTGACCGGATTATAATTAAAGTTCGTTTATTTTCATGAATTTTACATTTTATTTCCTTCAACACAAAGTCATTTTTATGAAAAACTAGTAAAATCTGAAATCGGGCCCTTCTCTGATGACAACCACTCACCAATGTGCTTTCAAATGACGTAATATTTGTTCGGAATTCTCCATTTCGATGCAATATTTTAGGACGATGTAGTTAAAATACCCCGCAAACAATAAAATAAGTCCCTGCTGACAAGTTGTCAGCAATTTGTTGTCTAACAGTTAGATCGTGTTCTGCAGAAGTAGAAAGATTCACTCTCACAAAATTGAAGGGCGGCACCACAATTGAGGCGCTTCAAATTCTTTAATACTTTAATAACTGAACAAGAGAATTTCTTCTAACAATCAAAAACAAATGTGATAATTGACGAATTTACATGCTCTACACATTCATACTATGACAATAATTATTTAAATAAATCTAATATAATATACACGATTATGTACTAAATCTAATGTAATGTAATGTAATGTTACATGTTTTACATGACCCAATATTAACAGACATAAATCATAAAAATATGACTACGAAATGAAATGTAATGATAATGTATAAAAGGTCTCGATTATAGTGAACTGATACTACTGAAATGTCATAGGAGATTCGCCAGAGTTTGCAACGTATACATAAATATAACCAAATATGATGGTACTATTTCTCTTGTAAAACACATCAAAACCAACACTGATTGTAAATATTTATATTGATGGGGTTAGAGATTTGTTGCTTTCTTCAGGGATTTGATTAAATCAAACTTCTGACTATTACAACTTCTGATTGTTAACCAATTGTGCTAAGTATTAAACCAGAATACGTGAGAAATGAGCACTTCCATTTGCCAAATTTGTGAAGTTTCCCAATGATTTGATGATAATTTCTGTTTATGTTTAAATTCTTCGATGACATTCAAATATAATTTTTAAAACTTTGTACGCAATTTGTTGACATAAAACGAATCACTCAATTTGGTGAAAAGCAAACGAACAACTATTCGTGTTCAATTCAAATAGGTTTTGGTAGTTGACGAAAAGGTTCACATGTTTTAAAACCCCTGTTACCAATGCTTTAGTTCTTAGCCGATTCGCTCGTCTATCGTTTTGAATGTTTTATGGCAACAGTCCGATAATCTACCACTTTGAAAATTGTTAACATTTAGAAATACCCTGAGGGTCTACATTCAAAAAAATCTACCCCAAAAAGCATTCTTGCTTAGTAGATCAATAAAAAAAGAAAATTATTTTATATTCTTTATAGGAAAAAAGAATATGTTCTGTTTTTTCCAGGTTTTAAGTGAAATTGATCGATTTCAAAAAAGTGTATTCAAATATTCTTAATAAGTATGTTGCGACAACTAAATAACTCTTTCTACTTGGATAAAACATGTTTATATTCACTACGATATGATGATGGATATACTAAATTCGCCATTTACAATAAGTAGAAATAATACTAAGACGTCATAAAGAATATCAAATGCAGAATGTCTTTCCTTCTGACGGTTCTTCGGGCTATTTGTTGAAAATATGATACAGGCTGAACTACTTGCGGTAGAAGGCTGACATTTTGTTTGTCATGAACAGGTTAGCTTCGAAATTAGGCAAAATTGGCCGGTACGAAAAAGCTGAACCATATATAAGGACCCAAGCCCGGTAAAGATGTTACGCAGGTATCATCGTATCGTCCGATCAGCTTATTGCCCGTTCTGTATTTAAAAGTATTTGAAAGATTGATTTTGCGGTCGTTAGAGGCATTTATTGACTCAACAAACCTAATTCCAAACCACCAATTTGGGTTTAGAAAACTACACAGCACCACCGAACAAGTTCATAGAATCACAAACTCAATTCGCGCTACTTTTGAAAGTAGCAATACTGCTCTGCACTATTCATCGACATATCGCAAGCGTTCGACAAAGTCTGACACAATGGACTATTATATAAAATTTCAACACTACTTCCCACTAACGTATACAAATTGCTGAAGTCATATTTAGAAACTAGGTCTTTTATAGTAAGATCAAAAAGTACTCACTCCTCAATGAAACGAATTTCAGCTGGTGTCCCACAGGGGAGTATACTCGGACCATTTCTTTAGTTATTGTACACTGCTGATTTGCCAACAAGCCCGTTCACACACACATCCACTTTTGCGGATGATACAGCGTTTTTAAGTGTACATAAAGACCCAGAAGTAGCATCACTACAACTTTAATCCCACGTTATTGACGTGGAAAATTGGCTGCATAAGTGGAAAATAAATGTTAATGCTGCAAAGAGCGTTCACATAACCTTTACGCTGACAGAAAAATTGTCCACCCATTACAATAAATGAAACAACAATCCCAGAGCAGAGCCAAGTAAAGTACTTGGGAATTCATCTTGACCGACGTCTCACGTGGGTTCACCATATTGCAGCTAAAGTCACACAGTTGAAAATTAAAACTATTCAGCTTAACTGGCTCATTGGGCCACACTCCTCGTTAGACTTAGAACTGAAAGTACTTTTATATAAAGCAGTTTTGAAACCAATATGGTCGTATGGGATCCAGCTATGGGGGTGCGCTTCTGCATCCAATATTGTAAAGTTACAAAGAAGACAGTCAAAAGTTTTAAGAATGATCACGTGCGCTCCTTGGTATATAAAAAATAATAACATCCACAAAGACCTCAACATTCCCACCATCCGAGAAGAGATAAGAAAATCATGCATAAACTACATTGATAAGATTACTGATCATCCCAATCCATATGCGAGAGACCTGCTTTTGTTTGAAGGTCATAAGCGTCTCAAAAGATTGCAAACGCTGGATTTGCCTATATGAGTGTTTTTCGAACTAAAAGCTGAGTATTGCAGTGGCAGTACCAGCATTAATATCATTAATTAAGATTAAAATTAAGATTAATTAAGATTTAAATACTTATTGTGAATGTCGAAAAGACAGATTCAATAATAAAACTAATAAAAAAAAAAATATGTATATATGTAAGGACTGAATCCAAGTCCAGAAGGAACAGTACAGAAATTTCCGTCCGGCGACTTATGAACAACTTCATTCAACGTCTTTTCGCTTTGGCAGAAAAGTGTGAGTAGTGCCAAACTAGACGTGATAAATCTTTAGGTTTCTGTACTATGGATTAACGCAAATACTGTGAATTATGGCAAAAAAGCAAATACTGCACTTATGAGAAACAAATAAATCACCATTTGTATTCACCTTTGCAATTCGAATAGATTTTTGTTTCGAAGAGCTTTTATTTTTGTTCGGTAGGACTACCATAAAACTACTACTTTTTTTTTGAAATGTTGACGAAGTATGTAATGTTAACATTGTTTTTTGAAAATTTTAATAGCTGATGAAAACATACGTACAAATATGTTATATAAACACCCTGCTAACAATGGTTCGATTACCTTTTTGGATTCAAATAAAAATGTAGTGTATTGCAGAAATCCTTCTACTACCAGAATAGAACTCTAATGTTCTAGCTAGAAACCTTGCTTACCCTTCGGCCCCTCCCAGACTCCGTAGAAGTGATTTTGCAGTCCCATAAAAGAGAAAAAGTACATGACCCCTGCCGAAAGCCCATTGTCTTCTAATATCTCAACACCGCAATGCTTCGACATAATCCACCTGAGACCACATGTCCGGGCCCTGGCCTCGTCACTCACGTGATCCACACTACTAGAAGTAACACATAGGTCAACATCCTCACGGGAACGGTTGATTCACCTATTAAGTGTTCGGGTTCTTGACCTTATTATTCACATTGTTCGCTTTGTGGCCAGGTCGATTCATTTTTTCGTGCTATTGAACCACCTACCATGTGTTTGGGACTTGGCCCCATTACTCACATAGTCCACATTACGAAGAGTAATAATACATGAGTCTGCGGTATTACGCCTGGAGATTCTCCGCTTATGTATTCCGGACCTTGGCCTCTTTCCTCACGTAGTTAAAATCTATGATGAGGGACATGTGCGTAACTCAAACCCTCCGGGTTAATAAAACTGTGAGATCATTTGTACAAAGAATGCGCTAAACTACACCATTAGAGCTGCTAACTCAGAAGCTGCCGTGAGCTTTTGTATATCATACTCATCCCTGCCGATCTCAGAGGACCGTATAAACAAAAAAGCGAACAGCTAAAAAAGAAACAAGGCGGGAAAGATACATAGTCGTCGACAATTAGATCTAAGATTCAACTACTTATTGTTAGGCTCACTACGTGAGCGATCAAATAAAACAAATAAAGCAGAAAAAGAAGCTTTCAGTGACATTTATCCCACTTAACAGTCAAGTCCTTGCAATAATTGCAAACACTTTCAATAGAACATTTATTGCATTCTTCCTACGACATTGTTGAAATAAGTATCCCGCTTTTCACTTTTGTTCATATGTCTAGTGAGTAACAAATAATTAGTAATTTCTGAAAGAGTGCAAAAAGTTGCAACCTGAAATAAAATGAGAAAGGTTCTCCGTCTTAATGCATTTAATGCTATTGAACCAAACCAGATCAAGATCTTGGAAACTGAAGTACAATATTGAATCAAAACGCATTATAACTTGTTCTTTAAATTCGTCAAATTACTGAAGTAAACAAACTTCCGTTCTTTCTATTCCGCAAACATTGGAAGCAGAACTTTTCATAACGATAAAGTGATTTTGGAGCACAGTATCCAATGTCTTACACAAACGAAATGCAAGTCTATATGTTTTGAATTATTACTGGATAGTATGTGGCAACAAACAAACAAACGGCAATCTTAAATTTCGATTTTCACATAGTAAATCAGGAAATTTGACCCAAAGTATGTTGTACAAAATATAATCAAATTCCGCCAAGTTTTCATAGCTTCAATCGAACATAATATTTGCCACATATTTAACAATGCTTTCAGCGAAATGACAATAAAATTAACAAAAAAAGCTGTTTTTTTTTACACTACCAAAAAAATATTCTGGACAATCGAAGCTTAGTTACGCACATCAGTTCTAACTGCATCCCTTCAAACAACATCAATTTCCCGGCGAAAGCAACAGATTTAAATCCCTCAACAATCTTTATTGCCTAACATTTCTCTTATTATTTTGTTTTGTTGTTTTTCGTTTTCTCTTTTGTTCTTTAGACCACAATAGGTGTACGAACATCCAAAGTTTTACTATCGGTTAACGTGGACGACAGCGAGCAGGATGTGTTGTTATTGTTCACATTGCTCTCGATATCTGCTCCATCCTCGCCAAGTGTAGTTGTAGTTGCTGCTGTTGTTATGGTTGGCGTTGTGGTGGTGAGCGGTGAAGGATTATTGTTGTCCTCAAGGGATATGAGAGCCACTGACGGGATGGGATGAACTTCAACAATTTCGGTGAGTGTTACGCCTTCCTCGTCGGATTCCATGTGGATGCGTGGCAGACAGAGTTGCTGGTGATGATGCAACTGGAGGCTTGCACGTTTTATGAGACCACCGAATGGCGGTGATGGTGTCCGAACTCCGTACATGGATGATGAAGATGTGGTTGATGGTGTCACAATGATCTCCTCGAAGATGGGTTCGATATCGGTACTAATGGGAGAAAGGTTGGTGGTAACGGTTTTCGAAGTACTACTTGATGAATTGGTCAATTCATTCATTTCGGCCATCATCTGTTCAATGCGCACATGAGCCACCTCATCACTATCATCGTCCTCGGGATTGAGAGCGTAGTAGAGATTTATATCGGCATCGGTAGCAAATATGCTACGGAATTGTTGAAATAGTTTTTGAGTCTCTGGATCAGGGTCCTGGTTGCTGGGTTCCACGTGATTTTGCTGTGGCGGTTCGTTAGTGGTCCAAATAAAAAATTCATTTGAGCAATCTTTTTCACTTCGTTGACCTCGTCAAACTTTCTCTGTCGTTTTGGATTTTGATTTAGAGGGTGTTAAGTTGGTGGGAAATCTGCCGGGGATAAATTTGCTGAGAAACTGTTAAATGTGTGAATAGCACTGCAAACTTACCCTTTAGTGGCAGAAGCAATCAGAGGGTCATCGTTCCCGGTCTTGGATGTTTGGGTCTGGGTCGAAGACATGTTGTTTTTACTGAATGGCGCCTGGAATGACGTTGAGGTTATGGTGAAGTACCCACCCGGCTTCGGCTTCAAATGTCTATTATTGATTTGCATATGTACAGTCTTCATAAATTCTATTTGATGAGCTAATTTTTGGATTTGCTCCTGAAATGTTAAAAGAAATACAGTTAGTTACATTTAAAAGCAATCGACGAAATGATGAGCTTTAGCCACCTTTAGTTCTTCATTTTCCTGATACAAGTCGGGAGATTCATCGGGCACCAGTCCCACACCATTCAGCGAAAATGATGCCGTTATGCTGCGAACCTTGGCCTTCTGATCCCATTTATCACCTTGACCTTTGAAAATACGCGATATCTTTGGACCGAATACCAAAGCTATGGTTGTGGAGGTTGACAGCTGGGTACGTATAAAGCCCAAGGCATACTTGATGTCGGGACCAGCTTCTGGATATATTAAAATGCTGCAAAAAGGATGATATGACGTTTAACGGATCAGTAGTTGCTTACAGTAGTATTTGATATGTGTAAAGTAAGCTGCAGCAGTAGATAAATCCAAAGAGGAAATAAAATGGCGATTACAGGAATTTGGAAAAAATAGGACAGAGAAAACTAGCGTTCAATATTGTTCAAAGGAGTCAAAGGCTTTGAAGATAGCGTATCTAAATATTAATGGAAGAAATGTAAGCTGCAGTGGACAATCGGACAATTTATATAGGATATACTACAAGCGGTGTGGCAATGTCTTCTATATTCCTTACGATGACTGCCGAATTCGACTAAATTCAATTCTGTAAATCACTCACTTTTATGCAAGGCAGCAGAAGGGGAATCGTTGGTTAGTCGGCCGAATTGTATTGTATTATTTTGTATTATAAATCAATACAGTGCATAAATTAATACAACAAAAATCTAAGTTAATGCAGCCTACATATGAAGAGTTACAGAGAAAATTTTGAATTTCGAAAAATCTGGCGATTTTAATGGGGCATATCAGAACGGGAGGTATAAATGTAGTCAATTTATAGTCTTTGACTATGATCTGTTAAAATGTTAAGCTGCGCAAATTTTTAACAAGTTTTATAAAAGCTTACGACAGTTATCGTGTCTACCAGACAGACGAAAAAGTCATGAAACACATTTGCTCACAAGATGCCTTGTATCTAGTGGACTCCCTTTCCATTTTGAATATTACATTTTCGCCTTTATTCCTTCTCGGGTGAAGGTACAGGGTGGCGCAATAGAACGCGCATATTGCATCATCTTTTTTTGCGGGGTAGAAAAGGCGCGGGCAGGGGGGGGCCCCTACATCGTTGGATTGGGGGGCTCATGGAGTTTTAGTCGCTATGAATCACTTCGACGGGAAGCGTCGCGCATTTTGCGTGTGCGCAGTTTACGAGAACTCTCGTTCATATATTGCTACTAGGCGACCATATTGTGCTGAATATGGACTATGGCGAATTAGTGAAGCTCCGAGTGCTAATTTAATTAAAATATGGGTAAAGCGTTTTGAAGAGACCGGTTCAACATTTAAACCACAAGCAAATGGCCGCCCAAGAATATCTAGGACCGAAGACAATTTTGAGAGAGTTATGGAGTCAGTACGAGGAAATCTACAAATGTCGACTCGCAAGAGATCGTCTGTCTTACAATTATCGCGACGAAGTTTGCAACGAATTTTAACATTGGATCTTAAACTGCTTCCATATAATCTGCAATTAACACAGGAATTGAAAGAGTCTGACTTCATAGCAAGGCTCGCATTTGCTAATGAAATGCTTAATCGATTTTCCAATTTGGACAATATCCTTTTCTCTGACGAGGCTCATTTCCTTATGAATGGGTTCGTAAACCGTCAAAATTGTCGTTACTGGAACAGTGAAAATCCCAAAATCAAACACCAGAAACCATTGCATAGTCCTAAAGTGGCAATATGGGCAGCAAATTCTGGCAGAGGAATAATTGGTCATTTTTTCTTCGAAAATGCGCTGGGCCAAAACGTCACGGTTAATACGGAACGCTATGTTGAGATGTTGGACGGATTTTTGGCTCCAGAAATTGAAAGTTCAAGAATAGTGAATTCCAGAACTTGGTTCCAACAAGACTGAGCTACCTGTCACACATCAAATGACTCCATGGCGGTGGTGAAGCAGATGTTCCCTGGCAGACAGATTTCGAAAAGAGGTGATATCCCATGGCCCCGACGTAGTCCAGACTTGACGCCTCTTGACTTTTTTATGTGGGGATACCTCAAACACAAAGTCTACAGTAATAATCCAAGAAACATTGTTCAGCTCAAGGAGAATATCCGTGGTGAAATGGCAGCCATTACACCAGTATTACTGAAGAAAGTTTTCAATAATTTTCGTTTGCGGTTAGAGGAGTGCCGTCGTTTAGAGGGTCACCATTTAGATGATGTTATTTTTAAAAAATAAACTCCATTTATTACTCCACAATGCCTTAGATTTATTTTAACCATACCTTTTGTATTTATTTTTTAATCTATTTTTTAAATATGCACGTTCTATTGCGCCACCCTGTATAAAAATTTAAGGAATGTCTTCTCAAATTATGAAGTCGTCTGTACTTCTGAAACTGAAATTGCCCAGTTGCTCAAAGATCAATTTTTGGGGACTTCCTGCCCTTAATAATTAAAGGTCAGAGGTCCAGTAACAATTAAAAATCAAGTAAATTAAGCTAAGGTACTTGAAAAATGACTTAGATAAACTGTGGATGCTCAAGTAAATTAACCTGAGGCACTGGAAAAATGACTCAGATAAACTGCGGATGCTCATAGTTGATGCTGATTGGGCTCATCCATGAAAGCTCTGTACAGGAACGTGAATGGGTATCAGGATAACAAATGAAAAGCTATATGCGTGACAAGCACAGATCTTGTCCTATAAACATCGCGCACCTTACAGTTACTAAGGTATAACTGGAAAAATACAGAAACTTGTATATCGCCTCCTGTCTCCTGCTGCATGTCCCAATTAAAAAAAATCTGTGACAACTGAACTATTGAACAATAACTAGAACTACAAAAGAAGGCAACATAAAGAAGTCACTATCACCATAAGGAAACACAAAATCGGTATCAATTCATTCAAAACTAGCAATGTTACAGTATCTATCAACTTTTATCAACTTTTATATTTTCGTGCAAAGACGGATTTTTCGACTATGGAAGAAGGCATTGGCCCAACTCTTTTCTGGTCAGTATTTGAAAAGAAATTGGTCACAATTTGACAGTAGTGTTAAATTCTTCGACGCAAATGCTTACGGAATGCAAGAACAACTCACTGTTTAATATTCAACAGAGTTCCTACCAGCAAGCTGAGTAGAAGAATTTGTTTATTTTAGAAAAGGCAATGAATGTAACCTTCAAAAAATTTTGCCAACAGACAATCCTATAAAAAATCACGACAGATCTTTAATGGAAGCTACAAAGAAAAAATCCGGGCATCTGTATTAACACAAATTTAAATGGCAATAGGAAAGCTATTGTCGCCATAAAGATAATTCTGGATTGCAATGCCGCATTTTAAAGTATTCAAATAATTGTTTAGTAATGATTAATCAAATAATGGTTAACCACTAGAATACTCTTCTAAGGACGTGCTCGTGGAAATTCAGTGGTTTCTATTGTTACCAAAATAAAGATATATTACAGGTAGTTATGCTTCTTTGAAGAGGAATTACTGCATATAACTTATCCTAATTTATGAGATTACGTTTATATTAACTTCGTTCTTCATTTAATTACTTTTCCGCATTATTTACTCACATTGTTAAGAAATACTGTTTCCCTTTGTCTGCATTATAATGAACATAAAGTGTTTCTGACACAAATAATGTTCAAAAAATGTATTTTGACCCCAATATAACAATTGAAGTTATCTTTAGTTTGGTAAGCCACCCTTCTCTCAACTACTTTTCCCCATTATTCATTCACAATGCTCAGAAATTCTATTCCCATTCGTCTGCATTACAATGAACGTATTAGAACTAATGAGGTATTATAACCCAATTTCGACAACTTCAATGCGACGAAAAATGGGAGACCACTATAATTAGGATATGTAATACTCACTGTAAAGCAGCCATTGTTATATTCACAATGGCAATGTTATAAATGGCATATGAAATGAGACGAGCCTCATTGTATAACGATTCCGCATTACGGACATTGTAACAGACACGAATGCCCCAGGCCAAGAAAAGGACTTCACCAATAGCCAGGCTGTGATCCCACCAATTGTAAGAACACTGCTTAAATTTCAAGCCATGCTGATCGTTAATCTGAAATGAAAACCTAAAATTAATAACAAATTCAAATGCGATTACAATGCAAATGTCCAGTCATACATAGAGAGCAAATGGTGTGTCCGATATAGTCCAAGTACCCAAATAGATTAACATCACCAATAATATGGGCACCATCCATTGCAACAGTTGTTGATCGGTTAGTTTAACTTTGTGGGCTGATTTTACGCGGTACGTTAGAGATACCCTGGAATGACATAAAAAAAAACAATTTCAATAAATGAAGGAAAACAAATCGGTTTTAAAGCTTCAAATTGCAATCATGATTAAAAATAAATTAAATTTATGCAAAACTGTAGATCGTTTAGCAATCGGTTTTTACCTCCACGTTTTCATTAGCAATGAGGTGTAGGTTATGCAAAAGCCCATGTGACGCGTCCATTTGGTGGCAATACACCAAGTGGTGTCCAAATAAGGAAATATGGCAACCATCTGCAATAAGGAAAAGAGTTATGTGAAAAGCCTTTTGGAATTAATAATTGATTCGCAGTGGATTGACTGCATTATCCATTTGGTTAAATTCAGATTGCCATCACTATATATTTACATTTACTCCATCATATATGGGAAAGCAAAATTAAAGATATTCGACACTGTGTTCTACCCGATCCATCTTGTTACTGAAATTTTACATTTGTGTTTTAAATATAAGATATCATAAAACGATGTTCTTACTTTCCAATAGATGGCTTTAGTAATCCGCATATCGCCTTGTATAAATGCGATCGGGTTACGCTTGATGGCCGTCAAAAGGTAAGGTTTCATACTGAAAAAAAGTACTCAGACATTTTTGTGATAGCTTGACTCAGTATCGCTTCAGCGCCAGTCAAAGATGAACACAAACAGAAAATAAACCACATTTTCAGTAAAGCAGAAAATGCAAGCCAGGCGGCTGAAAATGTGAAAAATCCTGACACCGAATCGACATCAAAATGACCAGAACGGAATTGATGAATCCAACATAGAGCTTGATTTTAACAACCAATCGATGAATCCAACATCGAGCTTGATTGGTTGTTAAAATCAAGCACTATGTTGGATTCATCGATTCCGTTCTGGTAATTTTAATGTCGGTTCGGTGTCAGGATTTTTCACATTTTCAGCCGCCTGGCTTGCATTTTCTGTCAATAGAATAATGGAAATCATCAAGTTTAAACACTCTAACAACCAACCAAGCTCTATTTGGAATTCATCAATTCCGTTCTGGCAATTTTGATGTCGATGATGCACCACGCTTTGGAATGCCGGTTGTCGAAAATGTCGATAGAAGAATGCAAATTATCAAGTTCAAACCTCATGTAAGCACCGTATCGATTGCCCAGAAACTGAAGACACACATATCATTTAGTCCATAATCTTCACTTTCAGGTCAAAAAAAGTCGGTTATCACACGGTCATAGTGCTCAGAATTGATGGCAACGGTTCCTCCAGCGTAATTTTCGAAAAAGTACGGCACAATGACAGATCATATTAGGCACCAAAGAGACACTTTTTCCGGATGCATAATCCGTAGCGTAATCCAATGGCACTTATTCGGAAATACGGATTCCAAAAGCCATCTATTGGAAAAATAATGAATTGCTTTTTACAATAACTCATACCTAGCTGATTGATTTCTAGTTTATTCACGTAACACGAAAAAATCACCTCACTCGTACTCCTCAAGTCTGAAGACATGCTAAAAATCCTGAGGTAGTTATAATAAAAAAATTGGCTAAATAACAGGAACGTGGTACCAGAGGGTACTTTAGATATAAAGTATTTCATTTAATCCATATTTTCCTAGATTTATATATTTTATTCAATTGCGATAAATTCGGTTTAATTTATAGCACATTATGCATTTAGTAAAGTTAGTTGTGCGAATGAAAATGAACTGAGTTCACCATTTGGGTGAAATTATAAAAAGATCTAACATTGGTTCCTTTTCTTGTTCTGTTTATATCAAATGGTAATCTCTGTATGACATTCTCTGCTATTTATCTTAAACATTTAACGACAAAATCCCAACACATATCCCCGCCTAGTAAATAACACCCACCTTAGAAAATCGGGCGCTCGACAAATTGTACCCGAAGAGTGACAAATCTGATTGTCTATTTAATTAACATACACAAATACAAACGAGTATTTTTTTATGTACATTTTGGATACATGTTCAAATATAATATGATATACTCGTATTCAGTTTATTTGTGTTGTACAAGAATTCCTTTTTCGTCCTATAAAGCGTCGTTTTATGTTTTAGATGTTATGGAGGCTAAAGCGCAGAAGGCGGCAAACACAGCGTATTGTGATGTTGAGCAAAGTTTTCAGAAACCGGATTTCTATGAATCAAAAAATTTAATTAAGTTAAATACAATGTACGTGATATTGATTCATAAGAAAGTGTATGATTTGGATGTATGCGACAAACTATGACCTAATTAACTAGATTCGTAGATTTGAATCTCAATTCAATCATTCAATCAGAAATCAATTTACATAGATGGAAACTATCTAATTCTAATAATTAATTTTAACAAGCTCCTATGGAGTTAATATTCAATAAGAAATTCAAATAACTTTTTTTTAATCAATGTTTTTAATTTATTTTTATTTATTCATTTTTTTATGGTATAGAAATTTCAACTTTATTTTTTATTTTTGAAGATGATAGGCCGTAACTGACCCCATGCTCATTCACCCATATGCGTCACATGATCAGAAAATTATTAATTATTAATCCATTATTGTTTTAATGGACTGCTTCAATTCAGTCAAATTCCTCGGTTTCTTTTCGTGTACGAGTACCTCTTGCTTGACATAACATCATAAGAAAGTCTGGTGCGGTTAGCCCTGGTTATCTTAGCGGCCAGCGGAAAGTGGAGTTTCTGGATATTAATTTATTTGTGTTACATCGTCGGCACTGTTCTGGGTAAAAAAACTGCTTCAACATCTTTAAATAATGATCCCCATTGACTTTGACATTGCGTTTATAGCACGATTAATAAGCCAACCTGTGCAATAGCAACGAGTCCGTTGCAAGACATAAACACAAAAGCATTATTTGTTGTTTTTTTCTATAAATTATATGTGTATTAACAAAAGAATCCTCAGTACATGTAAGATAGAAAAGTATACTAGGAAAGAATGTGAGAAATTGACTATTTAACTTGAAAAACAACCTGCCATAGTGGCCGAGTTGTATAACGAGTGTAACAGATACTCTTATTTATTATTACTCTTATTTGTTATGACCCCAAGCACTTCGGCCTTCTGCGCTTCTTCTCCAATTCATCACACAAAGATTTAATAGTGCGATACTTCCAAAGGCGGTTTGGACGCCTTCTTCTGTTCTACCCAATAAGTTCGTTGTCGAAAACTTTTCCTTCTGAAGCATTTGGGTCCATCAGCCAGCTTAATCGCTGTATTTTGATGTGCTTGACCACGTTGATATGGGTATGTAGCTTATTGTTTATGCTGTGCCGATAAGCAGAGAGTACCAAATATTGGGGGTCCAAGAAGAGTAATCTAATTAATTATAAAATGGCGCCGGTGCATGGTGCTAAAGGGTGTCCCAACAAGAACGCAAAATTTAAATTTGGCGGCATTCGATTGCCATTGTTTGACATTTGAACAATTGTTATTGTTTGCTAGTAGGAGGTTAGTAGGTTAGTAAAAATGGAGCGCTACACGAATGAGAAACGCATTTTCATTGTGAAATTGTTTTACCAAAATGGTGAAAGTTTTGCGGCTACAGTTCGCAAATTGCGAAACTGGATAAATTTGCCAAAACTGGGTCTGTTGGTGATGTAAAGACAACAACGCGCCTTCGACCAGGTCGATCGACCGAAAATGTCGCAGCTGTACGTGATGATGTCGTTCAAACTCCATCCACCTCAATTCGACACCGAGCTTAGCAAATTGGTGTCTCCAAATCCACTATGCAGCGAATTTTGGCGAAAGATTTGCATCTTCATGCATACAAAGTTCAATTGACTCAGGAACTGAAGCCAGCTGACCATGGACAGCGAAGGGAGTTCGTTAATTGGGTATTGGAGAGACAACATGAAAATGCTGATTTTGCCAATAAAATTATCTTCAGTGACGAGGCCCATTTCCATCTTGATGACGAAGCTATAGGCAGAATTGTCGCATTTGGGGTAAGGATAATCCTCGAGTGATTCACGAGAAGCAAATGCATCCTCAACGTGTGGTGTGGATTTTGGGCTGGAGGAATCATTGTACATTTTTTTATGAAAATGAGGCATGTCAAGCGCAAACAGTTAATGGTGTTCGGTATCGTGAAATGACAACCAGTTTTTTCGTGCCTAGAATTGAAGAAATGAATGTGGAGGGCATATGGTTTCAACAAGACGGCGCCACATGTCATACAGCCAGAGAAACAATTCAATTGCTGCATCAGTCATTTCCCGGTCGTGTTATTTCGCGTTTTGGAGACCAGAATTGGCCGCCTAGATCGTGCGGTTTAACACCATTAGACTTTTTTCTTTGAGGTTTTTTGAAGTCGATGGTTTACGCGAATAAGCCGACGACGACTCAAGTCTTAAAAGAGGAAATTGGACGCTGCATTAATGAAATAGCGTAGCATTTGTGCAAAACGGTCATTGAAAATTTCATTAAAAGATCGCGTGTGAGCCAGCAAAGCCGCGGCGGCCATCTGCCCGATGTGTTGTTCCATAACCTCATAACCTCCTTTTGTCTACTTTATGAAATAATAAAATTTCACAATTTTTTTTCCAATATCTGTGTTTTATTTAACATTTTAATTTTGCGTTCTTGTTGGGACACCCTTTACATCAAATTTTTAAAATAATCAAATATTCAGATTCTCGTACTCATTGCCAAATTTGTATCGATCGTACAACAATTATTAAAACCCATCATCATTATTTATTAGCTATAGATTTAATTAGCATATAAATGCACAGTGGGTTTTAAAAACGCAGACGACGAATGGAAATCCATAGTGAAATTGAAAGAAATTGATTTTGATTTTGGTTTCTAATTTATGATTTGGTATTTGAATTAGGAATATTTGTTTAACAGTTTCGGATTTAGATGCTTTTAATGAATCTATTTTCATTTTGTACTTTTCTAATTTTGGTTCTCAACCGTGTTTTACATTCTTCTAATTTACCTGAGTACAATTTTAAAGTCAAAGATACTGTAAATTATTAATAAGTGTCGTTGGGTGCAGTAATTCAAATTCGTTAACTCAACTTTTCAGGTATATATTAGGCAATAATTAGATGTCAGTCTTTTTTACAAATACTATTTTATGAGTTCATACCTTCAATATTTATCCTTAAAAAGTGGATAATTCTAAACAATGAAAATATCGTACATATGCCTTCTTGGTTCACCACATATTTAGTAGTACGCCAAATAACTTCTTGTGTTATATAAGTTAGCGAAAATGGCATTGCCATCTTACCAGCTATTTTGACTATTTTAAGGAGTGGCAGTACTAAGAGATGTGCAATAGATGTAAAAAAAGAATTAAATTCTTAACAGTATAGAAATTTTAGTGAGGATTATTAAATAATAAATAAATCTTTAGCCGAAATCCTGGCGCAAACGTATGATTGATGCCAAAAAGAGTTGATAAATTACTAGATATTTATCGAAAAATGGACTGAATTAAAGCATAATAAAAGAACCAAAATCGTGACGGACCGACATGAATGCAAGTTCAATCCCGCAAACAGCAACCTATCATTACTTGAGTGGCAGTCACCTCGTTGTGTCTGATGAACACTTCGAATAGTCGGTCGGGTAATCGACGAGTCTTCTCAAATTGTGACGTTTGGAATCGTCGTTAAACTGTAGGTTCCGTTGAGTGAGTCTAAAGAATGCGCGTAAATTCACTGAGTGTGAGAAGCTCTCTTTTACATCTCATTCAAAAGATGCAAGGCAATTTGTTTTTTTAAAGAAGCAAAATCACAATTTTTTGAAGTCCGCCTGTGGTACATAAGGGACGTGACAACTCAGTCTATTTTCATTCGCCGGACTAAGCTTACTCAATGCATGATGATGTATAAAATACATAAATCTAGGAAAATATGGGTTAGATTAAGTTTTTTATACGGAAAGTACCAGAATGTCCGATTTTTTCAATTTTGATGAAAAATGGATTATTGACGTAATAGGTGCAAAACTAGACCTCGACCATATTCTAATCAGAAATTACAGAGGAAGGAGCATATTTCGGGAAAGCAGGCAACATGTGTTGAAGATACCAGACGGGCGAGGCAATGAACTCCGCTCTTATTCTGAGATTCAACTTTCGCAAACGCTTGATGTGTATCAAATTGTACAGAATTTTGTGCAACTAAGTAAAAGTTAACAGTAAGAAAGTAAGTAAGAGATATGAAGCTAAGAGTATATGGTTTAAATCATTTATCTGTATGGGGGGTACGCGTAGGGGCGTGGTTAACAAGTTTTCAAATTTTACTAAGCATTATAAATCAATATAAGGACAACAATTTAATTTACTGCAGTTTAGAAGTGAGGAATTACGGGGGAAGCGGTCTATCAGAAGCGGTCAGTCAGTCCATTTAAAATCTTGTACTTCAGTCTGGCAAAATATGAAGCTGTGTGAAATTATAAGAAATCTAATGGAAATTTGCGACAGTTATCGTCTGCCCGCCAAACAGGCAGGCGTACTTGACTTAAAAAGCCATGAAGCACAATTGTTCAAAATATCATTGGCGCTTTAAACGCTTCCTTCCGGTTGTTACATTTTTGCCGCACCAAATGATTTAAAAGAATAAATTAATATAATTAATGTAATAAAAAATAAATTTTATAAATAAATATAAAAAACCGTTTCACCGGTTTTTCAACTCCGATGTCGAACATTAGAGAGTCCACACTATAGCAGATGGGTGTTTACATCGCATGTGTATATGTGGATGTCTGAAACGGATGAGATGAATGAAGGCTTCAGGTGAAGGAAATACTCTTTTTCATGTAGGCTAGAACAATAACAACCCAAAATAATTTTAAAATATGTAAACTCGAGTTGATTTAAAATTTCATGACGCCTCCATTTATTTGTATCCTTTTTTTTGTGTTGGTAAACGGTGGATATAAACAGGTTGCTGTACCAACAATGGATGATGTTTCCTATTTGGATGACAGTGATGTTTTATTGAGGTGATGACAGTTGTGGTTGGATTTGACACGATTTCATTGCAGTCTCGACAGACTATGTGTCGGCGCATATTGAAATTAAAAGCTTGTAAATTGAAATGTATTTGGATGAAAATTCCTTTTTCTCTTATTTGGACTGATATTAAGTTTGTCATCTGTTTGAATTTTCTTTAGGTAATATTCGTTGGATAAGAATCGTTTTTTAGGATTTTCAGGATAAAGAATGAGTGTTAATATGATTTGTGAAATCACATCTTATATATATAAAAATGATTTGGCGTGTGTTTGCCACAGCATAACTAAAGAACGGAGTGACGGATTTGCATAAAATTTTTTGTATGCATTTGAGTGGCGTTCCGAGTGGTTTAGACTTATACTTCGGTCCAATTGGACAAAGGGGCGTGGTACCTCCCATACAAACCACAAATTAAAAATTCATTATTTCTGCTCCTGCTAACGGTATTTGAACAAAATTTGGTACATAAGTTTGGTGTACATATTGTAACTTCTGCTGCAAATATGGGCGGGATTGGACTAAGGGCCGTGGTACCTCCCATACAAACCACAAATTAAAAATCCATTATTTCTGCTCCGGCTAACAATATGTGAACAAAATTTGGTATATAAGTTTGGTTTACATATTGTAAGTTCTGCTGCAAATATGGGCGGGATTGGACAAATAGGCGTGGTACCACCCGAAGAAATCAAAAATTAAAAAAAACATTATTTCTGATCCTGTTATAGGAAAATTTAAGTTTTTCATATACTGACTTTATTTCACTTCTCATTTTTCTATGTATGAGAAACTTTTAGGAGAAACTCAAACACCTAACTTTGTCAATCATGTTGCCTTCTTTTCACTTCTCAATTTTTTTACTTAGCCTAAGCTTAAACTTTAAAAAGTTCCTAATTAGTGCTATTTGTGAAAATTGTTTACGAGCCTTATTCAGTGCTATTGTGTTTGCTGGAAAAAGTGAAAATTTTAAAATACAATTAACCGTGCGCTCAAATTTTTTGTGCAATATAATATAGGTGTTGGTGAGTATAATTTCAGTAATAACTTTTTTTATAAGAAAAAACGAAGAACATTTTCTTTCCTTCTTCTTCTCTCTTCTCTTATATATAAAAATGAATTTCGGTCAGAAACAGTGTTAGATTATAGTATTGATTTTGTTTTCAATTAACTTTCATAATAAGTGAGTGAGATGCCGCCAATCAGACGTAGGAACATTGGTCGCAGAGGCCGTACGGCTACAAGATCAAGAAATTCTCGAATGATTGAAAGTCCTGAACATCAAGCAAATCGTATTGAGAGGAACAGCCAACGGATATTAGAATCCCGATTAATTCAGTCACATGAAGATCAAGCTAAATGGTGAGAAAAATGTATAGTAATTCATTAATTGAGAACGGCTTGGCCGATTTGGCTCAAATTTTTTCTCAGTTGTTCGTAATTGCCTGGAGAAGGTTTTTGCGAAAGAAAATTTTGGGGAAACCCTCCGGAAAAGTGGGGAAATTGAAAAAATCGAAAATGGATTTTTTGTATGGAATTTTGTGTGCAATTGTTCCGGAATGGCTTTTCGAATGGAAAAATAGAAAACTGTTAGTGGAAAACTCGGAAAATTCCGGAAAATTTCCAATTTGTTTGATTTTGGACTGTGTAAAGTTGAAAAATTCGTTGTAAAGTTCGGAAAATTATGAAATTTATTGTGATAAAATATGTTTTGCGTGAATTTTGGGTGGAGAAGTTAACGAGATAAATAACAGATGGCGCTGTGCTGCGTTTAATGCCACAACCCCGTAGATGGCATTATACGTTAACTTAGGCTGAGCGCAATTTGGCAGGTGCACTTTTCGCATTGTCATTTTCTATTAAACAAATGTGCTATATTTCCTGCTGCAATTGATTCGAGTTTTACCTATTATTACACTGATTTCGGATACTCATATATCGCGTATCACATCAGTAAATGGTACAAGCAGTACGATCAATTGAAATTCAGTGCAATATTTATCAATTCGATCATTTTTTCAGAAATCTTATTGGATTGCAGGCATTTATTGCGATACATTCATTTCGTAAGTTTTTTTTTTAATAATTTTCTTTTTAATAGGATTAGTCAACAACGACTTTATTCTATTTCAAGGAGAGTTATTTGCTTGACTAATTCCACCTATTAGACGATCAAACCT
>JAHXMU010026077.1:0-21927 GCA_019455685.1 Philornis downsi | reverse complement strand
CAAGAAACATCGTTCAGCTCAAGGAGAATATCCGTGGTGAAATGGCAACCATTACACCAGTATTACTGAAGAAAGTTTTCAATAACTTTCGTTTGCGGTTAGAGGAGTGCCGTCGTAGAGAGGGTCACCATTTAGATGATGTTATTTTTAAAAAATAAACTCCATTTATTACTCTACAATGCCTTAGATTTATTTTAGCCATACCTTTTGTATTTATTTTTTAATCTATTTTTTAAATATGCACGTTCTATTGCGCCACCCTGTATAATAATTTTACAATCAAGACATTAAGAGCTTCTTAAATCCAAAACATGATAGTGAGAATCTTCTGTGTTCATATGAAATTATTGAATTCCATAATCGTTTAGTACGAAATCGAAAAGACCACTGCATTATTAGCGTTCTTGCCAGTGGAAGTTGTAAAATATTGCTTCTTGAAAACCTTCCAAATACAAATTTGGAAACTATGTATTGGGGAGTGCCAAATTTCATACTTTTGTAAAAAAACAAAATAGTTCTAAGGTCGATAAAGTTTTCAAAACTCAACAGTATATGGTGTAACATGATCATAATGGTTTAATTTGTACACAAAACGAATTATACGGTTAAAATATATTTTTAATAGCTCTAGTCTAGCTCTACTTGTTCCCCTATAAACTTCTAACGCATAAATAACGTGTGGCACCAACTTTGCGATGTGTTTTCGTATTTTTAGCGGAAGAGACACATTTATGTTATATAACTTGCGTAGCCAGAATGTAATTTTAGAAGCTACCTGCCTGATATGGCTTTCAAATTTTCGAGTATCATCAATACTAAATCCTAATATTTTTCATGGTGCTATCATTATCAATAATTAAACCATTTAACATAAACGAAACGGATCTGCTAGGGATTAAGTTAAAAGTTGTTGCTTTTGATTTAGACGGGCTTATTTGTATATAATTATTTTCACACCAGCGACTTATACATACTTTTTAACTCATTATTTACGCGATTTTTAAGTTATCAAAAAAATCTTTCTTCTCATAAGACAGGAGTTGCAATTCATCAGCATATAAATGAGCTTTAAGGGAATATACATATATGTCCAAAGATGTCATTGATTGATTAAATTGAAAACAATGTGGGCCCTAATACAGAACCCTGCGGTATACCACGATATGTCCGTCGTAAATCCGAGTTGACACCCTAGGATTGGACATATTTTTTGTTCCGCCACATAAAAAATAACGAATGAAATGGCATGCCGATGTCGAGAAATTATAAATTTGATACACCTTATTTAATAGTGTTTCATGACGTATTGACTCAAAGGCACAGCTAAAGTCCAAACTAATTAAGGCCACGATATGGTTATCATCTAATTTTACCCTTATTTCGTCAATCATATCAACCATTAGCGATACTGCACAGTGCCCTTTCGTAAATCCTGATTGAAATTCTGATAATAAAAAATTTTCGTATAAATATAAACACAGCTGATCATTAATAAACAGTTCAAAAACTTTTGAAAGTACAGATTGAATACTTATCGGTCGATAATCAGAACATTGCCGAGGAATTTTTACTTTTGGTACTGATATTACTCTCACACATTTCCACATTTCAGGATATATTGAGGCAATTATAAAAGTATTAAAAATGTGAACCAAATGCGCTGATATTACCGAAAAACCATTTTTATCAATTTCAGTGGTATACCATCGTCTCCAACTGCTTGCGACTTGTCACGACATCGGCTCATTTTCCTTCGACATCGGCTCCGTTTTCTTTCTACAGAGATATGGCAACCAATTTTTTGTGGTCAGAAGTTGAGGGTGTTTCCAGAAGTTACAGGTGCTGTTAGATTTATGCTTGCAAATAGCCGTGTAAGACCGATGTTCTTTAGAAAAATGGTGATTTCAAAAGCACTATGTCTTGATGGTCACAGCCATCATCAGCGCATGAGTAATACAAATAAATTTTTAAGAAAATCTTACTATGCATACGAGTATTTTTATATGACCAAACCTTTGTCTTTGAAATGTCCCGGAATGAAAAATTTTCTCAATTTTTTTTAGCAAATATCTCATGTTTTTAAAAACATTATTGGAATAAATGTGCAGATTCAAAAAAAAAATATTTTTAAATATTTAAACATTTGCCAATAACCAAAAAGGGGTATAAACACGAGCTAGACGGGGTAGCCAGTGGAATGAAGTTTTATTCCAGTCAAAATAGGAAAGTTCAATCTTACTGATATAGATAGAGAATTTGCAATTTTTGGAAAGGAAACATTAAATGGTCCACAGTTTATTTCGATATATTGATCGAACTTTTCTGTTTAAAAACGAACATTACCTTCATTCGTCAAACAAACGAACAACTATTTGCGTTCGCCTTTATAAACCGAAAAGATGTTCGTTTTGAAGATGAAATTATTGAGCAAATTACTATATTTGTGTCAACCAATATAGAGAAAGTTTGAAAAGGTTTCGATCTACAATACATCTAACGGAATATCTTCCATAAAAATATTGTAGAATTTGATCCAATGAAAAGAATCTATGGAATATGGAACACTAGAAAAGTTAGCCATTGTGCATGAAAAATTATGTAATTAATTAAAAAAGGACTATATGGACCTATGATAAGTCTATGTTAAATTCATGAAGGATTATCAATTTTATCACCACTTCTAGAAAATCAACGGATCTTCTTAAGTTCTTCGGATGGTCTTCTTTTGCTGCCCAGCAAAAGAAAAAATGCATGGAAGGAAGCAAATATTCATTATATTTTGTGATGGTGAAGTAATGAAAAATTGCACAATCCTCAATGAAATTAACATAGGGTTGTCATAGGAGGGAAGCACCATTTCATGATGCATCTTCCGCATATATTCACGTAGGCGTAATGAAAATTCAAATCTTTGATTGCAATTTTTTATTATTCAAAGGAATTGCTTTTTGTTCAAGAAAATATTTCCTCAGAATATGTTGTCAGAAAGTTCAATTGAAAAGTGTTCCACCATTATAAATAATTCCACTAAAATTGCTTAGGAAAAATCAGCCTTAAGGGTTCTTTTTAACAGAAAATCTGCCCGCAGATTCCGAGTGATTTCATACCTTCCATAAGTCAGGAAAGACTACTTTTCAGTAGTCAGACACTGAACTAAAAAGACCTAATGTCCCGTAAGATCGATTCTTATACTTACACTCTGTACCATTGATTGCTATCCACATTGGGAACTGACATTAGCGACATAGATTCCAAAATGCCAAATAAAAAAAAACCATTAACTACTTCTTTGATTTACTACTTCCAATCTGCTTAATGTGCATATTAATTTATTGCAGTTTGATAAGGGAAAGGTGTCAAAACTTTCTGCAATGAACATTTGTAATTAGCATTATCAGTATGAAATTTGGTTCAAGTCTTTGCTACACTACCTTCATTCGTTAAACAAACGAACAACTATTTGCGTTCACCTTTATAAATCGAAAAGATGTTCGTTTGAAGATTAAATTATTGAGCAAATTACTATATTTGTGTTAAACAATATGGAGAAAGGTTGAAAAGGTTTCCAGCTACAATAACCTCTAACGAAATGTTTTCCACAACAATTTTATAGAATTTGATCCAATTAAAGATTAAAGATGAATTTACTGTAATCTTCTCGTTCTTAGAAAGAAAATGAAAATAATCTTTGGAAAATTTGGATATATGATAACCGCAGATATGCGCCATGTATTTTCTTTCTGGATGGCACACTAGAAAAATTGGCCATTGTGTTTGAAAAATTGTGTAATTAATTAAAAAAAAAAGGACTAAATGGACACATGAAAATTGAACACAGAATATTCTTGACTCCGGCAAGCTCCGATAGAATTCGTTACACGATAAACTTGTAAAACATAACTTGTAGAATTATCTTAAAACATCTTTTAAAAAAAATGAAGAAAAGGACCTTATTGTGATTGCATTCTGAAAAAATTCAATCAACAACCAACGAAAAATTTTGTCTTATCCAGAAATACTAATAAAAAATAAAGTATATACGAGGTGTGTTCAAAAAATAAATTGAATTTTCAAATTTCGACTCTCTATTATTATTATTATTTTTTTTTTTTTTTTTTTTTGTATGTTGGTACACTCGTCTCGAAGATATGTTGACGGTTTTATAAATATAGCATGTTTAATTTGTTTGGGAGAGGCATAAATAAGAGAAGTGATTTGGGTGCTATTTTCTGCTATCGAAAAAAAAGGATCAAAGAATTTGCACCAAATTTTGTGTAAAAGATGGAATTAACTGCTCAAAAATACTTGAAATGTTGACAGTGTCATGCGGTGAGAGTACTCTGAGTCAAAAGAAATGTTTACAAGTGGTGCAAGTTTTTCACAGAAGGTCGAGATGATGTGAATGACGACGCTCGCTCTGGACGCGCCAGCACATCAACAACCGATGAAAACGTCGAGAAAGTGTAGAAAATTGTTATGGAGAATCGTCGAATCACAATTAGAGAAGTTGCTGAGGATGTCGGCATATCGGTTGGCTCATGCTATGCAATCTTTTCGGATATTTTAGGTCATGAAGCGTGTGGCAGCGAAGTTCGTTCCAAAATTGCTGATTATTGACCAAAACCAACGTCGCATGAGCATCGCTCAGGAATTACATCAACGATAATCCAAATTTGTTTAAAAGGGTCATAACTGATGACAAATCATGGGTATATGGTTATGAACTCGAAACCAAGGCCCAATCGTCCCATTGGAAGAGTCCAGGAGAACCAAGACCAAGAAAAGCACATCAGGTTCGATCAAATGTCAAGGTTTTGCTTGCTGTTTTCTTCGATTACCATGGCGTAGTGTGTCAGGAGTTCTAACCACAAGGTCGTACGGTAAATAAGGAGTATTACTTTACAGTTATGTGCCATTTGCGTAAAGCAATACGAAAAAAACGACCAGAATTATAGAAAACAATTCATGGTTTTTGCATCAAGATAATGCACTTTGCTTGTGAGAGATTATTTGGCCAAAAATAACACCATTATCATGCCTCAGCCACCGTATTTCACCAGATTTGACTCCTGCGGCCAAATTTTCCTGTTCCCAAGATTGGAAGGACGGCGTTTTGCGAAAAACCAAAAAATGCATATCAGAACTGCTTCGAGGATTGGAAAAAAGGCTGGCACAAGTGTATTATATCTGAGGGGGACTACTTTGAAGGAGATAAAATAGAAATTGTTGAATAAATAAATATTTCTTGAGAAAAATGAAAATTCACCTTATGTTTTCAACACACCTCGTATTGTAACTATTTAAGACAAAAACGTCTTTTTTTGCCAAAGATTTATGATTTATTGCTTTAGTGTTGTTGCTTTAGTATTTCTTTTACCGGAGACACATCCTTTTTCCCCCAGTCTAATAAACAGTCCGATAAAACAATGAGTTCTTCTTCTAAAACTCAGCAACATAAAGTCTACAATAATTGAACCGGCCAGCTTTTAAAATCGAAAAATTAACCTCAACTTAGGATATTCCATATGGCAACCTATTATAAATATTTACAACTTATTAACAATCATCTCCTTATGTTATATTCCTGTCTCCCCTGACAAAAAAAAGAGAAGAGTATCATTGACAAATGTAGAGAAACCAAAACAATTATGATTCAATTCAAGCGTTTAATAAAGTATAAAAGAAAAAATCAATACAAATTGTGCTCAACTCAATAGAGAGTTGTATTGAAATGTTTGTAGTTACAGAGATATTTATCATTATGTTTACATTTATTGTCGTTATCGGGGGATACCGATGACGAGCATGAAAGCCAGGACTATAATAATAATAATCATAATACTGATGATTTCCCAGCCATTGTTGTTAACAGCATAAAAATTCGAAATAATTGGATCAACTTGGAAAAAAGACCGTAGCATATGTATGCATGTATGTCAGTCTGTTATTGATTGTATGCATTGTGAATCCTTTGTTGCCCGTCCCCCAAAACAAATGCACAAAGATATCAGACATTCTTCGATGTTCATAATAAGGAGTTCATCACTGGACTTCTAAATTCCCTTCTCCCATGACGGTCGCAGAAAGGGGTGAATAAGCAATAGAATATATGTACGTATGCGGTAAATAGATCCTGCTGCTGGAACAGAAATTAAAATTATCCTCAAAAGTGCACAGTGAGAGATATAGAGAGAGAGGAAGAAAGAGATAGATGGAACATTAAGTAAGGGAATCGGGGCATTTACGAACAATTTAACAATAAACTTTAAGTGCATTCACCTGAATTGAATTGGAATTTATGTCAATACAATTGAAAAAAGATTGTTCATTGTATGAAACAGAAGTAAGAGTAGATACTAGAGGGCACCATAATGGTAAAAACTGTGCCCTACATCGCATAGTTGACTATAACTCATCTTTTGACTGGTGTAATTTTAGACATTTTAGAAGAGGAAAAGCTAAATAAATAAAAGCGAAAAAAAGCAACAATCTGACTCAACAATTTAAAACTACACTTTTATACCTTGGATTTGCAAATTACTCAATCTGGCAACTGAAAGACCCCCAACAATACATAAAATGTTTTTTTTCCATTCATTTTCTTCATTGAATCTTTCTTTTGAAATTTACAATAAGTATTCAAATTTTAATCCTATCTGAAACTAAAGTATCCTGCCATTGCCGGATCTTATTTTTGGAGAGCCGAATTTTGTATCACCGGACAAAGTCTGGACACGCTAGACTTTGACTTTTCTTCTTAGCCGTTTATGAACGGGAAAATGTTAAAGGTTTTGAGTGGGAGGACAACTTCGATACATATGACCTGATTAATTTTCTTATTTCCTCGGAAATATATGGAATGTTTAAATCCTTGTGTATGTTATCATTCCTAATATACCATGGGGAACCACAAATTTGGCGCAGTATTCTTGATTGTCTTCTCTGCAGCTTATTTATGTTTGAAGCCGATGCTGTTCCCCACAACCGGATGCCATATGTCCATATTGGCTTCAGTATGGTTTTGTAAATGGTGATTTTATTTTCCAAACTGAGAGTAGACTGGGAGCCAATAAGCCAGTGGAGTTAAGTCATTTTTAATTTCAATTGTATGATCGGAATTGTATGATCGTCGATCAAGGTGAATATCCAAATATTTGGCATGGTTATTAACGGGTATGGTACTACCGTGAATAGTCAGGGCTGGGTAATTGTTCTGTCTAAGAGAGAATGTAACCTGTACACTCTTAGTGGCATTTACTTTTATCTTCCACTTTTCGAGCCAAGATTCTAATGTATGTATTTGAGATTGCAGTTGTCTCGAAGCCATTAATGGGCAAGTGCTAATGCTCATGAATGCAGTGTCATCAGCGAAACTTGAGGTTTGAATTAGGGAATGAACAGGCATGTCAAAGGAGTAGATGGTATATAGTATAGGGCCTAGTATACTGCTCTGCGGAACTCCTGCTGAAACTTTTCTTTGAGTTGAAAAAGAGTACAAAAGATCGATCCTTTAGATAGCTCTCCAGCAGCTTGTGGGTATTTGTCGGTAGAAAAGAGACTATTTTGTGAATAAGGCCTTCATGCCACACTTTATCAAAAGCTTGGGAGATGTCTATAAAAAGAGCTGAGCAATATTTCCGATCTTCGAATGTTTTTCTGATCTGGGTTACTATACGGTGTACTTGTTCTATCGTTCCATGACCCTTACGAAACCCAAACTGTTGCACTGGCTTCAATATAGGGGTACAAAATTTGGAGAAAGATCTTTTCAAACAGTTTAGATAAAATAGAGAGTAAACTTATGGGTCGATAGGATGTAATTTATGACAGTTACTTTCCCGGTTTTGGGATCATTATTATTTCAGACAGCTTCCATGATCGAGGAAAGTATCCAATTCGAAGTAAAGCATTAAATATAAATAACACTAATTTGAGGATACTGTGGGGGAGTTATGAGAACATTTTCGCTGTTATTTTATCGTGTCCAGGAGATTTATTAATTTTCAACAAGAGAACATTTTTCTTTAAGAGAGATAGACTTATTTTCATGGGATTTGTGGCCATTGGGCTAATGATCGTTGAGTTCACTCGAACGATTGTGTAGTTAGGAGTAAATACTTCTTTCAGATGATCAGCAAATTCTTTCACTTTTTCATCACTACTCCTTGGCCATCCTCCATTTTTCATCCGTATTGAAGACTCCTGTGTTCTAGGAAGGTAGTTTTACAATGTTTTTCCCATAAAAACTCTCGTCCTCATACTCACAAGCTTCTCTTGAAACGTGTTTTTCACCAGCAAAGTCACCTGTTCGAAACAGGAACAAGTAGTAAGCACTTGGTACCAGATCCCGACTGCAGGAAAACCTACCAACTTAGTTCATGAAGCTTCTAGCGAATCACTATTGAGGTGTGTGACCTGGCGTTGTCTTGATGGCACACAATTCCTCTCCTAATGAACCGAAGCTAGCAGTTTCTGGGCGGATGCTACCTTGCATCTTACAGATGGTCCAATTGGTGATAGTACAGGTTTGAATTTGGCAGCTCATAGTAGATGATTTCCCGCCAATCGAAACAAAACCTTCTACTTCGCCTGTCATGGCTTGACCACCGTTTGCTCCAGCCAGTTTTCACTTGACGTTGTCGCAAGTGGCCAGTTATCACTCATAATCCCCTTCAAAAATGGCTCGATTTTGTTGCAATTCAACAGCATTCGGGCCTGATGATATTCATTATTCTATCGACTTTTCGACAATTAGCCTTCCAGAGAGTGACGCAACTTTGACATCAAAATTACTGGAACGGAATCGATTAAAACAAAATTGCGAATGATTGGCTGTTAAAGTATCAGGACCATAAACCGTATTTATATTTTCAACCGCCTAACTTGCGTTTTCGCCTTTACCGATGAAAAACTGTAAAATATGGCGTATTTTGCTTTATTGGTGTCCATCTTTAATACAAACTCCAACTGTACTGAGTTTAGCAATCACAAAACTGTCTAAGTAGTTTTCTGAGTACGGAATCTTATCTTTTTAACGCCATCTAGCGTAACCCGATCTACAACGATAGATACAAATTACGAAAGCCATCTATGGGATAATAAAGATTTCTTTTTACTATACCACATAATTCATGTAGAGGGACTTTTTCAAGTGGGGATTTTAAGAAAGATGAAACTGTCATGACATCTTTGTTCAGCATTATTTGACATTTCATCATGGAAAGACTTAGCTCGATACAACGTCAGTTATGCATATTATGAAAATAAGCTTTCTACGAAGAATGCGTTTTCTGCAGTTACGGCAACTTTGGCCTTCATAGGCGGCCTACCTAATGTACGGTTCGATGTGCCATTGAAGAATTTAAAATCAAATTTTTACTATTAGACACTACGTGACCAAATGCGAGAGCTGTCGCAAAATTGTTTTTTTGAAAACTGGCAGCATTATAAAACATATGCTTCAAGGCGACACGTTGTTTATTATAGGTATTTGTAAACATGGGAAAAATCTCAGTCCAACCAATATTAAAGCCGAACTAAATTCTACTCTGGCAGAGTCTGTCCTTCGTTTACGACTGTATTGGGTAACAGAGTTTAAACAAGGCCATACGAGCTGCCAAGGCGAATGCAGTAGCAGTCAACCAATTGAGGTGTCCACGCCTGACACACAGGCGGTTAAGAAAATCCATAAAATGGTATTAGATGATCGTCGGAAGGTACGTGATCTAGCTGAAATGATAGGCATTTCAAAAAATTCTATACATCTTATGCTGACCGAAAATTTGAAGATGTGAACGCTGTGCTCAAGATGGGTGCCGCGCTTGCTATCAATAGAGCATAAATAGCGTCGTGAAGATGTTTCAATAGAGTGTTTCGCGATGTTTCACCGCAACAAAGCCTCGATTTATAACCATGGATGAGAAGTGGGTCCATCGCTTTACACCTGAGACAGGCGAACAGTCAAAGCAGTGGACTGGAATGGGAAAATCGTGTTCAAAAAAGGCGAAGACGGTTTCATCTGCAGGCAACATCATGGCGCCTGTTGCGCATGCGATTATATTTATTAATTATCTTCTGAAACGAAAACCCATCAATGGCGAATATTATGCTAATTTATTGCAGCGTTTAGGTGATGAAATTATGGAAAAAGGCCACATTTGGCGAAAAAGAAAGTTTTGTTTCATCAAGACAATGCTCCAGTTCACTTGTCCACTATTGCGATGGCCAAAATTAATGAATTAAACTTAGTATTGCTTCATGACGCACCTTATTTGCCAGATTTAGTTCCCTTGGACTATTTGCTATTTCCAAACTTGAAAAATAGCTGGGTGGTAAAAGATTTGCCAACAATGAAGAGGTGGTTTGTGAGGTTAATGGGCAATTTCAGAATTTTGACAATTCTTACTATAAACAGGGTATAGAAACTATTGAATACCGTTGAAAAAAGTGTATCGAGATTATGTTGAAAAATAAAGGAAACTTTTCCCAATTGTTTTGTGTCTTCTTCTTTGTTAGGTCGGCTAGTTTTGGGACTGCTCTCGTGCGTAAAATTTCTCCAAAAAAATGTACTTTTTTTCTGGATTTTTTAGTTTGTTTTGGTTTTTTTTCGTGAAATTTTGACTTTCTGGCAACACTGTTTATCACTAGAGCTTTGAGGCTAACAAAACATTTGGCAAGATATAAATCGACTAATGACACCTTTTCGTCGACTTTTGTGAGACGGTGGAAATATAACAACCGGTGTTTTCTCCTTCCAATAAAAACCAACCCTATATTTTGATACCGAAGAGAATTAGTCCCCATTTATTTATTCCTCATCACAATAAGTCATGTCATCAATTCTAATGAAGATTTCTCTTCTCTTCCTCACTTTACTGCACTCAAATTTTGATGAATATTTTTATACTTTACAAAAGGATGACGAAGAATAAGTCCTTGAATTCCTTCGCAAGTTTTGGGCTCGCCTCAATTGTGCATTTTACAAGACATATTTTATCCTAAAATTGTTATCTTTTTTGTGGTTCAATGAATGTTAAGGGTGGTAGAAAAATGTTTGCGTATAATTCCACTTGACTGACAATTCAATACAATCCATTTTTTTCTTGCTTCCCAAAAAAAGGTTTATTTAACAAGATTTTGTAGATGATGTTGCAATGTTTTCTGCTATTATTATCCTCAATTAGATGTCGATGGATATTGTTAGCAGATAAGAAAATCATATAATTGGCAAAATAAACGATATAAATGCAATTAAATACTGATTTCTATCTCCGGCCGATGTGTATGGATATCTAGATGTCCTTTATGGCAATCATGTCGACATCGTGTGTGGTTTCATTTGTGGGTGATGAATTTCCACAAGAAATTGTTGAGCGAACAATAGATGATTGCGTATTGCCGCTGTAACATTATTGGTGCAAATTGCATTGCTTGACTAAAAGTTATTATGCATTAGCAACAATGATGCTTCACACTCTTAGGGATCGATGTTACCACCAACGATGATACCGAATAGTATTATAAAATTAACTATTTTGTAGTTGTTCTCTGAAATGTTTGTAGGGTACAATTAATGAAAATGTTCATGAATTCGGAACTGTTAATAACTAACACAGTTTGTAGTCATTTCATCCCTAACGATTGATTACTATTGGTAGAAATAATATTGATAATTTGTTGAATATCCTGCACACAATCGCTTAGGATTTGCTTGTAGAAATTGTAGATACTGTATTAATACTATATATCAATGTTTTTAATATTTTGCAAAGAAATATATATTTTACAGGTCTTGCAACGTTTTCAACACAAAAATCGATTTTTCGACTTTTTCACAACACTAAAGTCGATCTAGAATTTTACAGTTTTTGCTTTAAAAAGAAATATGATTAGTACATTAACCGAAATTCGATTTGTACAAAATAGGAGGAATTTAAAAGGGAATCTACTTTTCGGAGTTATTTAAGAAAATGTTCTCCAAATTTATTATAGAACTTTTTAGTAATTTTTCAAAGGTGCACTCACATCGTCAGAACAAACAGTTTGGGGGGAAAATGCATTAAGGAATATAATGAATCCCAAGAAAAGAAATATTTAAAAAAATCGCCAACTAAAACTACTGTGCAACGGTATTCCACAACCAAAATGATTTGCTGAAGATACAGGGTGTCCGTCCGGAAGGTATACTATTTTGTTTGTTTATAATTTTTGATTAAATGAAAGAGAATGGATTTTATATTGATAAATGTTTTATTTAATGTCGGCAATTATGTATGGAATACAATATCAGATAAATATTCGCCTCTGTTAGCTTCACAAATGCGAGCCATTTTGAGCACATTTTTCATTGCATTCTCACACATTTCATGCGGTATTTCATTAATTTCATCACGAATATTTTGTTTGAGTTGCTCAAGCGTTTCTGGTTTGTTTGCATAAACTCTACTTTTCAGATATCCCCGCAAAAAAAGTCCGGAGCAGTTAAATCAGGCGACCATGGAGGCCAAACAGCATCACCATTTCTTGAAATAACTTGTTGTGAAAAGAGGTCTCGCAGTAATTTTATTGTAACCCTGTTGATTATTGTAATCCTGTTGTTGATACCACATGTTATCCAGCCCAAAGCATGCAGTTGCGGCGTTAACAAGTTTTGAATCATATCACGATATCGCTTCCTATTGACAGTTACTATTACGCCGTTTTCAATTACAAAGAAATAAGGTCCAATGATTCGTCCTGACCAAATTGCACACCAGACTGTCACTTTTACTGGATGCAAAGGTAACTAACTGATGAATAAGTTGAGCTCAGAACCGACTATTCTGTTTATTCACATATCCATTCAAATGAAAATGTGCCCGTCACTCATTATGAAATTCGGGGTTGTCATGGGCGAGCTGTAACATCTTATTAGCATATGTACGGCGGCGTAAATGGTCTTGTGGAAGAAGCTCTTGTGTCAACTGAATCTTAAGTGGAAACAAATGCAAATCCTTGTGCAAAATTGTGGTTAAGTGCCTGATTACGGCGTCGAATTGAGGTTGATGGATTGTTTTGAACACTTTCTTGAGCAGCAGTAATGTTTTCAGCCGATCTTTCAGTACGTTGTGGTCCATGCTTGGCCCTATCAGCTACAGAGCCTCTTTCTTTGAAATCATTCTCTACACGATAAATAGTGCGTCCTGTTGGCACGTTGTTTGTCCCAAAATTTTCACGTAACTTTCTCATCGTCACAGTAATCGATGATTGATTTTGATAAAATGTTTTAACGATTAAAACACGTTGGTTTATCAAATATTTTTCCACAATAAATTTGCCACGTCTCTACTTCACGACTGCCAAATATGAACAGTCAATACTAATGTTTACCAAAATGGCGGCAAAACAAAGTAGTATACCTTCCCCATGGACACCCTGTAGATCATTATACACTTTTCTAAGCGAATTCTACGTAATTGTTTCAAATCTGTCATTGGAATCTATCTATTGTGCAATAACTCAATGTTTTTTTCAAATCGCAGTTCTTTAGTAATATAAAATTATCTGTCGTTTCTCCCTTCCCCTTTTTCCAAATGAAAAAACTATTGCCACATTTGGAATACTTCTGAAAACGATCTCAAAATTCCAAAAAAAGATATCAAAGTCCATCAAAAGTGGAATTTTTTCTCAGTTCTGTCATATGTTTAGAACATATACAAAAATACATTTCCATAATTGTGAAGCAAATAGTCCTTTAACAGATATTTAGTCTTCAAATAGAATCTTCTTAGAAATATCAAACGTTCACAACAATCTATGGACGCCACTGTAGAATCTTGGAAGTCGCAAATGACTTAATCCTATTTCACGTTATGAAACTTTTCAGATTGATATAAAAATACTTCCTTACTGCACAATTCATACCGTATTTTTTTGAACAAATAATGATAAAATTTTCCCAAAAAGCTGAAAAATTTTGATACTCTTCAAAAATATTGATTTTAAGCACTTACGGTTTCCAAGTAGAAAAGATTTTGTAAAGTCTTTCAATCCAAGACCGATTACAAATGAGTACAATTAGCTTTTTACTTAAAAAAAAAAACAATCAGGAAAAAGCTTAAAAACTATTGCCTCACATGTTATTATTGTATCATTTTTGAAAAGCAGTACGATAATAATAATTGCCAATACGATAGATCCTACCTTGCAGTCCTATTACAATTTGAGGGTTCTATTCCAGAACTTAGGCCCGTCAATACTTCAATTATGTCTTCGTGATATGTCATCGGTTCAGCCGCTTTGGCATATTTACTCCCCGAGGTGCTTTATACAGCATCATTCTGTTTAGTTTTCGTTGACAATTGTAAATGACTAGCCGACCCGGCAAACGTTGCTTTGCCTTCAAATTTTATTTTTATTGGAAATGTTCCAATGTTAAACAAAATTCTGTTTAAATACCGTTAGCAGGAGCAGAAAAAATTGCTTTTTAATTTGTGGTTTTTATAGGAGGTACCATTCCCCATTGTCCAATCCCGCCCATATTTGCAGCAGCACTTAAGATATGTACACCAAACCGATGTACCAAATTTTGTTCAAATACCGTAAACAGGAGCAGAAATATTGGATATTTAATTTATGGTTTGTATGGGAGGTACCACGCCCCATTGTCCAATCCCGCCCATATTTGCAGTAGCACTTAAGATATGTACACCAAACCTACGCACCAAATTTTGTTCAAATACCGTAAGCAGGAGCAAAAATAATTGATTTTTAATTTTTTGTTCGTATGGGAGGTACCACGCCCCTTTGTCCAATTGGACCGAATTGTAAATCTAAACCATCCCGGGCACCACCCAGACGCATATACAAAAATTTATGAAAAGCGGTCCAGCCGTTTAGGAGGAGTTCACTGACAACGCCCGTACAGTAGAATCTATATATATAAAAATGAATATCTGTCCGTCTGTGTACAAAAATAGTTTGTAAGAGAACTCCTCTCACACGGCGTACCCGATCTTCATGAAACTTTCAGGGCTTATTCGTGTCGGCCAGGAGAAGGTTTTTAACTATGTCCGAAGGTCGAAATCGAGGCGAGTGACATGATAAAGACAGACAGATATTCATTTTTATATATATAGATTACTTTATCAGTCACACCGTCGTTAAATAGCAGTGCGTTCTTTTCGTCCCGTATTCATTCCATATCGTAGTTATCTTACAACTCTCGTACCAATCACCAATCCTCTCTCTCACCCTTCGTAATATGTCCTCAGTATCGCTCACGCTCCTTGTCGAAATAAATCGCACCATTGAAATTGCATACTAGATAAGTATGATTGTATTAGTTCTTTATACAATTCTTGTAAAATTCGAAATTAATTATTCAAATTAAATACCAGTAAACAGAAAAGGTGAAATACAACAACTTTTTTAATTACATTTCATTCTCAAACATGTTTAGAATCTCATTAGAAGTGAAGGCTCAAGGAAGTTGCCATGTATCTTAAAAACCAAACGTGAAAGTTTGTGGCATCGAAAGAGTTCCTGTGGAAAATTTGCATATGATTTGCACAATAGATAGGAGGAAGCACTTTTCAACAATCATGCCATGTGTTTTAAACTATTGAAATCCTTTATCGCTTCCCTCTCCCTACACGCTATTACTTTGCTTGTCATTAAGCGCGGAGTGTGCGCTGTTATTCTGCTTAAAGGATAACATATTATTCATATGTTCAACTATTCACTTAACTTTCAGTTTCCTCACTCTCCGTATCTCACTCTCTCTCTCACTCTCTCTTTATCGTGCCCATTGAAATGCGTTTCTAACAATGAAAAAGGAATTTATCAAATTTGAAAATTTGTTACTTATTAAAACAGATCTTCAAATTTACCGCAGCGCACGTGTCAATGACAAAAGGCAACCGGCAAATTTATATTCCTTTACTTGTTGTTGTCTGGTAACCGCCAGTACTTCATAGATCTGGCATCCAACACAATCAACTCTCTCTCCCCTCGAATGAATGCTGTGTTGATGTTGCACTGGTATAATCCCGTTTTCAAAAGATTACTGTCACCAAAACATATTTTCAAAACAAACTGGAAAATTATTTATAATCAAATTTGACCTGGCGATATTGTCATTGTTGGTAATAGAATAGAAATGATGTTCATCTTCTATCCCCGTTCCTAACTGCAGTCCTTTTTATCCTAAGGGTTGCACATGACAATATAGAAAGTATGTGTGTGTGTGTTTGCATTTATAGCATTCGAAGGATAAAAAAAGGATTTTAAAATACAAAAAAAAAACGTTTTAATGGTCAAAACTTTACTGTAGTTCTATCATCATAAATATTACACTTGCAACTGTTTTTGAGTTTGGTTATTTTGCCATTTGGGGGGCTACAAAAGAGAAGGAAGGTTATTGCGAGAGTATTTAGTGGGATTACAGAATTGTGTTATTGGAACTGAAATATGATTATTTATTTAGAACTTCTCGCATCAATTTAAAATTAGACTGACAAATGTCGTTCTCTATCAGGCAACAAATTAAAGAACTAAGTGATACTGTCCATATCGTCACCATAAATGATATAGTTGGATACATCAAGCACACCTCTACAAAAATGGAACGTTTTTAGTAGAAAGTAAAAAGTGTGCAGCATCTACATGTCCGTCGGGAAGGTATACTACTTTGTTTTGCCGTCATTTTGGTAAACATTAGTCCTGACAGTTCATATTTGCCAGTCGTGTAGTAGAGACATGGCAAATTTATTTTGAAAAAATATTCGATAAACCAACGTGTTTTAATCGTTAAAACATTTTATCAAAATTAATCATCAATTACTGTGACGATGAGAAAGTTACGTGAAATTTTTGGGAGAAACAACGTGCCAACAAAACGCACTATTTATCATGTAGTGGATGATTTCGAAGAAAGAAGGTCTGAAGCTGATAGGGCCAAGCATGGACCACAACGTATTACAAGATCGGCTGAAAACATTACTGCTGCTCAAGAAAATGTTCAAAACAATCCATCAACCTTAATTCGACGCCGTAATCAGGAACTTGATCTTCAAAGAACAACTTGGCCATTTGTTTCCATTTAAGATTCAGTTGAGTTTCTTCCATAAGAGCTTCTTCCACAAGACCATTTACGCCGCCGTGCATATGCCAATAGGATGTTACAGCTCGACCATGACAACCAAGATTTTCATAAAAAAAATCATAATGATTGACAGGCACATTTTCATTTAAATGGAATGGAATGGAAAACCCTCAAATTATTCATCAGTCACCTTTTTATCCATTAAAAGTGACAGTCTGTGCAATGTGTGCAATTTGGTCAGGAGGATCATTGGACCTTACTTCTTTGAAACTGAAAACGGCGTAACGGTAACTATCAATGGGGAGCGATATCGTGATATGATTGAAAACTTTTTAACGCCACAACTGCATGCTTTGGGCTTGATTACAGCCAGGATTACAATGGAATTACTGCGAGACCTCTTTCCACAACAAGTTATTTCAAGAAATGGTGGTGTTGATTGGCCTCCACGGTCGCCTGATTTCACTGCTCCGAACTACTTTTAGCGGGGATATCTAAAAAGTAGGGTTTATGCAAACAAACCTGAAACGCTTGAGCAACTCAAATAAAATATTCGTGATGAAATTAATGAAATACCGCGCGAAAAGTGTGAGAATGTAGCGAAAAATATGCTCAAAAGGGCTCGCATTTGTGAGGATAACAGAGGTGGACATTTATCTGATATTGTATTCCATACATAATTGCCGACATTAAATAAAACATTTATCAATATAAGATTCATTCTCTTTCATTTAATCAAAAATTATAAAAAAAGAAAGTAGTATACCTTCCCGACGGACACCCTGTATTAATGAACAATTGTAGTTATGGGAAGCACCCACCTTTGGATGGTCTCATGCCCAACTGTGATCGTAGTTATTGGAAAGTACCGGAAATATGACTTCTTCACTGGGAAAATGGGTCAAACCGTAGGATAAGCGGTCATTTTTGCCTCTCCCGTTCATCTGAGGATGAGCTAATACATCAATACATACAGAAACTGCATTCAGCTCTAGAAAAATTTAACTTGACAATTTTTGAATATTTTTTCCAAATACTTTTACAGCTCTTTCGTTAACTGATCAAATATGATGGCAATTCATAGACACGCGGATTATTCATTCCAAGTTAAATAGGCGCAGTGTTTTATAGCACCAAAAATATGCAGTAATTATGGATCTCTGAAACACCTACTACGACTAAGATCAATACGTGGAGAATTTATATAAAATCAAGACATTCAGAACAGAAAAACCTTTTCAACAACCAGCGCGAAGGGGATATCAAAGTTGTTAGCAAAAAATCATTAAGAGATTGCGTCTTTTATAAATGGTGACACATTTTGAAACTTTGCAAAGTTTGGGAATCTATGCGATGCGATGCTTCCGATAATAACTTTCTCTTTCACGCGACGAGATGGCATGATGGTTAGTACAAGATACTACTACCACCTACGACTTGAAAAAAAGCGGAAAAGTGGAAATGGAAGGTTGCCACCTTATAAAACATATCTTTTAAGTTTCAAGGCGCCACGTTTTTTAGCATTTCTCTCTCTGTGAATTTGTAAACATGGAAAAAATTCTTCACCGTTATATAATTCAATATTTCCATTTGAAAGATCTCAGTCCAACGAATATTAAAGCCGAGCTAGATTCTCCTCCGGGGGAGTCCGCTCCTTCGTTTACAGCTGTAAAATAATGGGTAGCAGAGTTTAAACGAGGCCGTACGAGTTGCTAAGATGAACATCGTGATGGTCGACCAACTGAGGTGTCCACACCAGACACGGTTAGAAAATTCACAAAATTTTATTGGATGATCATCGATGATCGGCTTAGTGTACATAAGCCAGCCGAAATGATGGGATTTTCAAAAAGTGCTATACATTGTATATTGACCGTTGATTTGAAGATGAGAAAGCTGTGCAGAAAATGGGTGCCGCGCTTGCTTTCAATAGAGCAAAAACAGCGTCGTGAAGATGTTTCAGTAGAGGGTTTGACGATGTTTCACTTAACAAAGTCGAATTTTTGCCTCTATTTATAATCATGGATGAGATAAGGCACCAGTAAAATCAGTAAACTGGAATGGGAGAATCGTGTCCAAAGAGGGTGAAAACGGTTTCATCTGCAGGCAAGGTCATGGCATCTATTTTTGGGATGTTCATGGGATTATTTGTATTTATTGCCTACAGTAAGTAAAAACCATCAACGGCGAATGTTATGCTAATTTATTGCAATGTTTACGTGATGAAATTATGGAAAAAGGGCATATTTGGCGAAAAAGAAAGTGTTGTTTCATCAAGACAATGCTCCAGTTCACAAATCCACTATTACGATGGTCAAAATTAAGGAATTAAAGTCCAAATTGTTTTATCACGTCCTTTATTCGCCAGATTTAGCTCCCTCGTACTATTTCCGGTTTCCACACTTGAAAAAATGGCTTAGTGCTAAACGATTTACCAACAATGAAGAGGTGCAGTTTGACAGTTCTTACCATAAACAGGGTGTAGAGCATCGCTCAGGAATCGTTGAATGACGCCAAGGATAATCCAGATTTGCTTAAAAGTGTCATAACTGATGACGAATCATGGGTATATGGTTATGACATCGAAACCAATGTCCAATCGTCCGAATAGAAGAGTTCAGGACAGCCAAGACCAAGAAAAGCACGCCAGGTTCGATCAAATGTCAAGGTTTTGGTCACTGTTTTCTTCGGTTAACGTGGAGTAGGGCATCAGGAGTTCTTACCACAAGGTCGTACGGTAAATAAGGAGTATGCGCAGTTTGCATGAAGCAATACGAAAAAAACGCCCGGAATTGTGGGGAAAAAAATTCAATACATTGACTTGCCACGGACCTAATTTAGATGAAGTGAAAATTTTTGGGAGAAGAGAGGATATTGAGCCGGAGATACACTTTGGATTTGCTGCATATCAACGTTCCTATTGGCAAGAGACTGAACTATCGTGGTGATACAAAGAAATGTGACCAAATATGTAGACGCTCAATTAACAAACACGGATGCTCAAAATCATAAATTTAGTTGACACAATACAAGCTACTCGTTAGGACATTTTTTTTTTTGATACTTAAATGTAATTATTATTTGTTTAATGTTTTGTACTCTTTGTTTGCTTATGTTTAGATACCCTTGAAGATGATTGACGGATTCAATCGAAATATTGGAAAATATTTCATAAAACAATCAGAATCAATACCAAAATTTTTGTTTTTCAATTCAAAATGGTTTAATCATATCCTACGTTATGAAACTTTTCCGATTGCTATAAAAATGCTGCATTGCTGCACAATTTATACCGGATTTTTTTGAATAAATTATGAAAATTTTCCCCCAAAAAGCTGAAAATGTTTGGTACTCTTCAAAAATATTGATTATTATTAAATAAAACAATCAGAATCAATACCAAAAACCTTGTTTTTCAATTCAATTCTATGACCACGAGCCGAACATTATCATTTAACATAAAAATTTTTTGTTTTTTGATTCATTAAGTTCATCAAAAATATAAATAAATGCTACAAACCACCATATTTGTAATGATTCGATGAAAACAAAAACTGAGTTTTATAACTAAAATAACATGATTTCATATTCTGGCAATTTTTGGGGTATTTTGGCGATATTGGACATTGCGTTTGACAGTGATGCTACAAAAGATCTACCAACACTGCCCGCAAATACAGGGTGGCGCAATAGAACGTGCATATTGCATCATCTTTTTTTGCGGGATAGAAAAGGCGCGGGCGGGGGGGCGCCTACATCGTTGGGTTGGCGGGCTCATGGAGTTTTAGTCGCTATGAATCACTTCGACAGGAAGCGTCGCGCATTTTGCGTGCGCGCATTTTACAAGAACTCTTGTTCATATATTGCTACTAGGCGACTATATTGTGCTGAATATGGACTAGGGCGAATTAGTGAAGCTCCGAGTGCTAATTTAATTAAAATAAGGGTAAAGCGTTTTGAAGAGACCGGTTCAACATTTAAACCACAAGCAAATGGTCGCCCAAGAACATCTAGGACCGAAGACAATGTTGAGAGAGTTATGTAGTCAGTACGAGGAAATCCACAAATGTCGACTCGCAAGACATCGTCTGTCTTACAATTATGCATCCATATAAGCTCCAATTAACACAAGAATTGAAAGAGTCTGACTTCAAAGCAAGGCTCGCAATGCTTAATCGATTTTCCAATTTTGACAATATTCTTTTCTCTGACGAGGCTCATTTCCTTATGAATGGGTTCGTAAACCGTCAAAATTGTCGTTACTGGAACAGTGAAAATCCCAAAATCAAACACCAGAAACCATTGCATAGTCCTAAAGTGACAGTATGGGCAGCAATCTCTGGCAGAGGAATAATTGGTCCTTTTTTCTTCGAAAATGCGCGGGGCCAAAACGTCACGGTTAATACGGAACGCTATGTTGAGATGTTGGACGGATTTTTGGCTCCAGAAATTGAAAGTTCAAGAATAGTGAATTCCAGAACTTGGTTCCAACAAGATGGAGCTACCTGTCACACATCAAATGACTCCATGGCGGTGGTGAAGCAGATGTTCCATGACAGACCGATTTCGAAAAGAGTTGATATCTCATGGCCCCCACGTAGTCCAGACTTGACGCCTCTTGACTTTTTTTTGTGGGGGTACCACAAACACAAAGTCTACAGTAATAATCCAAGAAACATCGTTCAACTCAAGGAGGATATCCGTGGTGAAATGGCAACCATTACACCAGTATTACTGAAGAAAGTTTTCAATAATTTTCGTTTGTGGTTAGGGGAGTGCCGTCGTAGAGAGGGTCACCATTTACAGGGTTGCCCATATTCGACGGACCCATGTTTTTTAAAAAA
>JAHXMU010026076.1:0-15666 GCA_019455685.1 Philornis downsi | reverse complement strand
TTCATATTAGTATGAACACAATTTTTAACTGCATTTTTCATTTTAGTTTCATTGGATTGGTACAATCACGTACATCTATAGTACAGAACATGGGAACTTCTTGGGCAAAACAACGTTTGCCGAGTCAGCTATTTATTATCTATCCATTTATTATCCTATCGTACGAATTCCAACTCAACTTTTATTCCAATTTAACCGGATACAGTTTCCCGTTCGATTGGCTTTTCCCATTACATCCCCAGGTTAATCGATGGAAGTCTGCGGGGTGAATTTCTGATTTCAAGATCAATCGATGGAAGTCTGTTCATTTTTTATATTTGCACCAGAATTACATCAAAAAACATTGTTTATCACATCGTACTCTGATTTTGACTCCATTCAAATAAATCGCTTTGAAATCTTAACCATCAGTCTTTTATTATCACTCTTAAGTTTGTCTGAAGGCTTTTAATTGATACTCATCATTAGTAAAAGCTTCTGGGAAAATCCATTATTTCTGATCATGTAAACAATATTTGGTAAGTCAATTCAATGCACTTATAATGTTTCTTTGAGATATCAATCCACAACGACTTTGCAACGGGGACCATACTTTCCGTGAAAATAAAATTGGATGGCAAAACAGCGTTTGCCGGGTCAGCTAGTGATATGATCAATGAGAAATGCTTCATAATTTGTAAAAACGGTGCCAAGAGTAAGGAATACAAAATGGGTAACGACCTCCAACAGGGCACAGTGATGGCTCCAACACTCTTTAACATATATTTATTAGACCTCCTCAATATGATGGAGAATATAATATCTTTTGCTGATGATATAATATTATATAGCCCAAGTGACAAGGTTGCGAAAATCATTGATTCCCTACAGTTATCATTCGATACCGTGGAGAAGTATGCCAAAGACTGGCACATGAAAGAAAAGAAAAAATCTTTTATGATAAAATCCAAGACAAGGAATGAATTAATTAAGGTAGTAGACATCGTAAAGAATCTCGGAATTTATTTAGATAAATTTTTGTATTTCAATGATCACATTAATCGTATTTTAGAAAAAACCGAAAAGGCACTTTTGGCTAATAAATCCTTATTTTATTCAAGACACTTGAAACCGCTAACTAAAATCATCTTGTACCAATCTCTAATTAGACCTATAATAACTTATGGGTGCCCCGTATGGTTCAACATTTTACGTAAAATAGAAAGGAAAATTCTTAGAGTGTGTACACCGACACATAGATCTCCGCAAAGCGATTATTTAAAATACACATCAAATGTAATATTGTACCTTATAATAATGCCGATATAAACAGAATACATAATTTTATTATAAAACTCATTCGAAATCATATTGTGCATGTACTCGATATAAGGAAAACAATCTAATTAGTGCGCCCTATTATACAAATACAGCCTATATAGAGAACATAATATTTCAAAAAGGATTTGTACCACCAGAAACTTTCTTATATCTATATAGTCGGAAGGCTATACAAAACGATGGCAGTGTTGCAATTTTTTACCATCATTATCGGAGGGCTACAACGAAGGCAATAAATATCAACGCAGTTAGAGAAATAGGCATATGATTTAACACTTGCATACCTAACAAAGGTATTGGCATTATCTCTTTATTTACTCCTCACTTAATATAAAAACGCATTTTTCATGAATTTTCCTTTTACAACTTGACTCTCTTCTACCCCCATTCAGATATATAGGTAAACGTTATGTTTTTTTCTCCTCTTTAATTTTTCATTACATTACATTTATCGTAATTCCTCGCATGGACTACTTACTAATTATAATAAAAAAATTAATACTTAAGTATAATAAAATAAGATTGACTAAGATTTTATTCAGGCATTTTCCATATTTGCGCTAGTTTCTTTTTGGATTTTTCGCGAAGTGTGTTTTATTATTAATCTATTTTTGCATAATATCTATAATAATTCTATGAAAAATTGCTTCAGGAGAGGAAAAACTTAAAGGAAAACAATGTGATTTTACGAAAAGATCTCGAGGCGGTGAAAAAATGTATTTGGTTTTTTATTTTGTTGTGAAAAAGCTTAGAGAAATTTTTACGAAGTAGAATGGCGTAAGTTACTCAAAGGGAAACTTGAAATTTTTATTCACAAAAATTAATATTTTAAAGTCTTCATACGAACTATAGTCGAATTGTGTTTAAATAAAGTAAAGTATACTAAAAATGTAAAAATACTGTCCATAGTATTATAAGTGTGGTACTAAAACTTAATTCCTACAAGAAATCGAATTAAATAATCGGGTTTTGTTTAAACCCGTTCACTTGGTCCTTCCCTATTAAGTAATATTAAACAAAAATTTGGTACATTCAACAGTAAAGGATCAACATTAGTAAGAAAATCTACTTCACACACCACCTTAGAGTTTTTGATCAACATTTTGACTTAAAATCAGATTTTTAATTCAGATTAGGTTACCGTTGTAATAGACTTCACCCCTGGAGGCAATTTTGAATCCATACATAATAGAATAATATATAAAGTCCGATGAAACATAATAATTAACTAAAATATACACTACTTGATGTTGAATATGCGCACCGAAGAAAATGCATTCAAAGTTAAAGTTTATGAAATTTTAATATATCTCTCACTTCCGTGAGTAAACCCACTTAAACAACACACACATCGAAAACAAAAGTATACTGGCCTGTTGAATATATATTTCAAATCAACATTTACTGCAGGTTTTTGTAATAATTTAAACAAGTTCGGTTCGGTCAAGAATATTTTAATCAATGATACACTTTTCATTTAACGCAATATTACTATTTGTTCCCATGGATAGAAAATTTACGATATAACTAAACCTTTTATTACCTGAATCGAATCAAAATATAAATCTTGTTATTTTAATGACTTCACAAATATTAAAATAAACAACAATAAACGAATTTGACATTAAATAATGAAGTAAATAAATCAAAAATTGTGCTTTAGAGAAAGTGTCATAATATTTCTGGCCCTAAAAGCTATTTTGTCTGTTAACTAGATAAAGATCACACTTTTTGGTAGTTCCTATGAATTCTTGAATCGAATTAATTTTTAAATATATTTTTTTCAACAAATAAAAAGCAATAAAAATAGATGTACCTCAGTTCAGAGATACGGTTTCTTGTTTTTGATTTTGGTTTTTTGATTTTTTTTAGCTAGTTTTAGCTTTTTTTTGCGAAATGTTTGGTTTTTATTTTTCAGGTTCTGGCAACACTAATTACAAATTTATTGTATGAGGTCGACGTGAATTTTCTTCAAGTAATGATTAAAGGCATTTATTGGGGTACATGTTATTTTCTAAGAGCGTATGTGATATATCAGCAATTTGTGTTAGGACTTCCATTTAACGATATGTTGCTGATTTCAGTTAAATTCAGACAACAGGTGTTGGAAGAAACGGAGGTGCCTTGGCCAATATAGATCACTTTGAGATATGCCTTGATTGGGCGATACTTTTAATTTTCCAAGTTTCGTGAAAATTAACATGTATTTACAATTAATAGACAATTAACAGAATTATCGTGTCTACAACAATAGAGTGTGATTTGCAAAAATATGGAAAATTGTAGCGAAATACCGAAAAAGAATGTTTCGTATTGCATTCGGAAAATGTTTCTCATTACTTTGGACTGTCTAGAAAGGGTGCTAAACATCCATTTCAGAACCGGTTGAAGATAATATATATCACTATAAATTCAGCTGCGAGGATTGATTAAAGGCAACATATTGCTAACAATTCGTAACTACAGTTCGACAAGTAACGTCTGCAACACACTGATAATCCGGGGTTTGATTAAGCGTCAGTGTCTGCTTGTGGAAATTCGTTCCATACCGGCGTGAACACGTTTCTTTAGGCGCACCAAAAAGTTTTCGGAAAATTAACTTATTTTTTTCATATAAGAAAATCTAAGGTTATCCCACATGCTATACGACGAGCAAGTAAGACTTTGGGCGAAAACATAACTAGATGCGAGGTCCTTCATATAACCCAGACCAGAGGGAAAAATAATTTTCATTCGTCTTCATCATCGTGTTTTTGCCACGCCAAGAGTGCCTGATAAATTTCCAATTAATTGCCACTAATTGCGACTTGGGTTTTATAACTCGGATCCGTGCTGCATATCTGCCGTTATAATACGGGATTAAAAAAAAACGACATTACCACACCCCCACGTCTGCTGGAAAGGGCTTCGGAAGCAAATTTCTTGTTTTTTCAACTAATATTTTGAAATATCGTTGCGGAACCAGACCTTCATTTGGCATTTCTCAACAGCATCCCATCTCATCATGAGTTCTAAAGAATCGTCTTTACCTATTCGGCAAATTTACCTAAAATCTGAAAATAAGTATTAAATTGAGTTTTGATTATTGAATTTTTTATATAATACATATTTATCTTAAAATTAGCTCTTCGAATTATTAACAATGTTTTAACAACTGCATTGTAAAAACAACGCAAGATAATGCATACATTCTTTACTAGAAAACAAAGATTTAACACCCAGCGACCATTGAATGCAGAAGGCCTTTTTCATCCTGAGAGTCGGTAAGTTTGCAAATTTAACTTTGATTTCTTATTATTTACTTGGTCTTGCGTTGATTATTACGGTATCGTATATTAAGCAATATAATTTGAGACTCAAATGAAAATTTGAATTGATTTTTTTTTCTGTGCGTAACATTAAGAAATATGAATTAAAATTAATTACATTACATAAGGCCGAACATCATTAAATAACCATTATTCGATCGAACATTTTAGAACCATGATTAGTACTGAGCAACTTCATAATGTTTTCTCTTTAGGCTTTATGTTGTTGTTGCAAATATAATGTTTCTATTCTCCAAAAATATCACAATAATAAATTAAATTATGAAGAGCAAGAATATATTTACATTTGCTATGATGAACTCTCTTAAAACCGCGCAATTCTCTTTTTAACGAATATTTGATTTTTTTATTACTTTTCTAGTACATATCTAAAGCTTCATATTGACAGTGTAAATATAACATACTTTTATAACTCATTTCTAAAATTTCCTTACAAAACATTACATTTATTTTGAATAAACTACAATTTATACCAGTATGATTGGCTAAGAAGCGTTTTTGGATGATTTTTTCGAATGGGCTGAAACGGTAGATATAGCGTCCACATGCTAGGGGTCTAAAATACATATTTTTTTGAACTATAAGACAATGGTTGGTAAGGGTATTTATTCGTTTTCTCCATGACATCTGAGGAAACTAGAGCATGTATGACAGAGCATGTATGACAGTGTTTTTCTGTAGTCACCTTAGCGGGGTATATTTTGATAAAGATTTTTTTTCAATAAAAAGGGAGTCTATAATAATTGTTGTATACATAAACGGATTTCTGTAGAGAAGGACCCGAACCCCCCACCCGACTGGTTGCTAGCGATAAAAGGCTCCCGTAGTCCTCCCTCTATATTAACTCTATGATGCATAGAAATTAAACACTTTTTTTGGAATTTGCATTCGCGATCCAGCAATGGCTTCGTGTACGTTACAATTCTTCGTAGGTTATCCTGTTTTATCTCTAAATTATTAATAGGCATTACAAAAGGGCGACATTTAAAGTAGAAACTTGATTGACTATTTAATTTTCATTGTACATATGTATATATAACATATCATTTCTGTCATTAAGAAATAGAAAACGAAACTGACTTCTGTTTCTATAGGTATTTGCTTGCAACTAGGGTGATAAAATGTTTGTACCTTACATAACATGGGATTACTTTTGTTTTAAAAAAGGGCTAGAAGTTATAGATTTCAATTGTAGCCAAGATCAAGATGAAAGTGATCGGAGTTACAAAAATGTTACTTGCGTCCTTTTAGTTTCACTTCGTATAGGTATACAATTGTATAGGTGTGCGATTCGACATAAAATGGAAACGTGCTATCCGATTTCCTAACGGAATATGCCTGATTTTATACACAATCCTTCAGTTTTTTGCATATGGTGTCAACAAGCCTGTTCGAACCGTTGTCGAACGGTAACGACTGTATAATCAGTGCCTTCAAAAGAGACAAAAGTAGAACACAATTGTAAAGAAATCGCATTAAAAGTACATTTACAATATTCAAATCAGATTTTGTGTTAATGAAAATTCGATGCCTGATATCGAAAGTACGTAGCATTTCTGTGAGTGTAATGTATTCCTCTTTATTTGCCTTCCAAACGAACCGACTAGCAACATTTCTGAGCAGTCACTTCACATCCTTCGTCCGCAAATCAGAGATTCCTTTCCCTCTCATCATCTGAAAATATGAATAAAACATTTGATTTGCCTTAAGGAGAGAAATCCCACGATAAACGCATTGAAAAATAAAACATATTCTCCCGAAAACTCAATCAAATTATTCCGATATAAAGGATTTAAGGATCCCCATAACGCAATCGCACGTTCAATATAAACAAAATTGATTCGCATTTGTTTCAAAAAACAAAACAAAAAAAAAAAAGGATTAAAAATAAGAATACCTACTGTTCGACATATACAAACACAAACTTAGGCACAAGAACTCTATGATCTGGTCTTTTGAAATCCCATTAGGGGTGGGTCGTCGACGTGTTTCCTCCACATTTCTAATGAAATTGTATAATAATTGCATGCTTCAAAGGACACGCCGCTCACATACATGATATCTGAAGTGAATGCGGGCAGTTGTGCTGGAACATCTTTATTCAAATATTGATGCAATTTTCAGTCGATTGTGCTCATGCATTTACCATCGTACATACTAGATTAGCCGAACGGATAGAAGCCACAACAAGGATTGATGAGGTCACTGCAATGAGTTAATTGCTCATCGGTTGGCAAACAAAACAACTAAAAGAACATTCATCCACTCATCAGCACCACGAAATAGCGTATTCCCATGACGAGTCTATTCTTCAATTCAAATCATATTTTACATGCTCTCCCATTCATTTGTGCCATTGATTCATTCAAGTGCATAATCCGCATATTATTCCATCCGCAAATAATCCAGGCCTAGCAAATGAACAATCTAAACACACATACCGAGCGATGACAATAGTCTTACAAATGGAAACAGGAACGAGCAATCATCGCCCATCGACCGGACAATGAATGCGAAGCAAACAAGGCGGTGAACCTGTCAATCCCAAATTGGCTCACTCCGTGTGGCATTGTGGAAATACTATGTGTTTGTTTAAGTGTTTAACAAGGATGTCTTTATTTAGCGCCATCTGTTAATTTGATCCTTATTTGGTTAGTACGATTCCACGTTAAGGGCAAACAATGTGTTCGGTGTTTGGATTACATAAGGATCCCACATGTTCGCATAGGGAGCCGGAGGATGCAATTAGTTGTTTACAATTTATCAGGGAATACAGGGGATTAATTATTACTAGTAGCGAAAATTGATACATTCTAAGTTCAGAGCATCGTAGGGATAAATACAATGTTACGCCTAATGATTGTCGTACAATATTGTTAGCTTGCATTTGTACGCGGCGGTAGAACTTAATATTCAGAACCAAACACAATTTACACTTCCTCAAACAAATGCATTTGGTTACCATGGCTGCCTAATTTTACGATTTTCCGCTATTGTGGCAATTTTACTACCCATTACTGACACTGGCTTCTTTTGCTTTTAAAGTGATAAAAAGGTTACGATTTTATGTTATGAAATCTTCCATAAAATTCCTGTCTCCTATGTTTTTTTCAAATTTATTCATACATTAAGTTTTTCATTCATTCAAGGATTGTTTAAGATTTTCTCAACAAATTGCATGATTTTTCAGGCCAATTCACCTCACCACAGCGAGACCATAACCATACGAGTATCCTCAATTTGTTTATGTAGATTGTCCATATGGCGTTCGCTGCGTAAAACGTAGCGTTATCCTGCTGAAACCTCACTGCCACTCACTGAAACCTTGTACACTGCCATATCGCTCAACTTGTTAGTAATTAAATTTTTAGTTAAATTTGTTAGTATTGATATGTTGCGCTCATTTTCGACGATGATGTCACCGGCCCAAAATCCGCACCAAACTGTAACTTTTTGTTGATCCATTGCCACCTAGTGAACGCTGGTGACGTCGTTCCATATATGGCAATTTTTTTAGAAATGATTTTCGGTCAAAATTGGTGACCGTTTTCAAACGCTCGCCAATCTAGTCAGCGAACGTTGTGGTTGTGGTCATTAACTTTGAGCTCTTTGGTCCGTTGGATCTTGTGTGGCTGAAGCCTCGACGCAAAATTCTGCAATTGGAAATTTGTGAAAGCACGAGTTTTTGTACATAGCAAGGAATCGACTGTCTCGGATTCTTGTACAGACATTCAGAAAAAGCGGCAATGTTCTTCGCAGATCTGGCACTCCTTTGACTTTAAAGAGTCGTCACGTCTGCCGTAAAATGGAACCAAAGCGCCCTAACGGTATAGTTTTTCAAATATTAAAACTTAAGTTTGCATATGTATTGTATTTTCGTGTCTTATATGCTATATTGCCGATCGTGGCATGAAGGTTTGAAGCTCGATATGACCACCTATCACTATTTGACCGGCAGTAACCTTGTCGTACTTGCTGAACACTTCGAGTGGTGAGTAATCGACACGTCTGGTAAATGGTATTCGAACTGGCGCTCGGAACCGTCGTTAAGCTGTGGGTGTAGTTGCATGAGTTAAAAATAAAATAAATAAAAAAAAAAAATTCTAATGTGGGATGGGGGAGCTTCTCATCTCATTCATGGGATGCAGGGGATTTTGTGTTTTTATTTGTTACGTTGGGTATTCATATATATAGAACCAATTTCATATCGATTAAACTTAAGTATCATACTGGGTTATCCATTTTTCGGTTACAAAAGTAAAGTTAAATAAACACACCCATAAAGCTATAATATGATTTCGATGAAACTTGTATTTCATTACAATGCTTGGACCTTTCCATTATGTACAAAATACAATGTCATTTAATTGCCCGCCTTTAAATTGATTGCAGCAGTGGTAGTTTTCGGGCGGTATCTCGGTGATAACTTGACGAATGTTGGTCAGATGCTCCAACGGGCCTCAAAAAAAAGTATTAGGGCGTCAAGTCGGCCATTGACGTCGCCAAAACATGAAATTATACTTTCTGGAAACTTCTCCTGTAATAAAGACAAAATCGGTCGAGTTGTGTAGCTGGTGGTACCATCTTGTTGAAACCACATATCGTCCAGTTCATAATCTTCAATTGCAGGCCAAAAGAAGTCGGTTATCATACGGCCAAAGTATCGTCGAATTGACGGTAACAGTTCCTCCTGCGTTATGTGCGAAAAAATACAACCCAATGACACCTCCAGACCATAATGCGCACCAACGGCGCACGGCCGGTCAACGGCAACGGCTTTTCCATAATCACTTCTGAGTTCTCCGAGCCCCATATGCGGCAATTTTGCATGGTGACGTAACCACCGAGTGGGAAATGAGCTTCATCGCTGAAGAAAATTTTGTTCCAAAAGTCAGCATTGAAAGCCTGTTGCTGTAGCACCCAATCAGCATATCTACGGTGTAGCGATTGGTCAGCCGGCTTTAATTGTTGTGTGAGTTAGACTCTATATGGATGGAGGTGAAAATTCAAATGCAAAAAACGCCATGATGAGCCGTAAGCCCAATTGTTGAGAACGCTGTGGGCTCGACAAATTCGGATTATTCGCCACACTTTCACTAATCGAAGTGACATTTTTGGCAGTGCGTACATTGCAATGATACACAGGCCTGGCCACATTTATAACGCTTCCAGTCTCTTAAAGTGCTTCTATAATCCTGCCAGTTCCTTGTATTGTGACCATTGTGACGACCATAATGCACAAAAAGTGTCCACATTAAATTTCCACTTTTGTAGTGTTTTAACTATTTTTACGCGTTCGTCGGTTGTTAAACGATGCATATTTGTAAAGGGCAAACCTTTCACTAAATAAATAATACTTCAGATGACAGATAGTTAACATCTGACAGCCTTGTCAGACCGGCAGTATTGAAACCACTAATTCGTAATGACATTAATCTCTCAAAATCTTACGATGTCTCAAGTTCCTTTGTTTCAAGCAAACATTTAATTAAAATTGTCTTTAAATTTTATTTACCTATGTATATGTATACATATATATAATTCCTTAAGTTTTATGCGCAAATAATAATGGAGACTCATAATATTTTAATGCTAGATGTTATCCCTACTGGCGAACAAAAAATGCAAAAACAAATCTATTTTCGATATTCACAAAAACTAAAGTTTGTACATCAATTTATTTATTTTTAACAGGCGAAACCGAAATATACAAAACTAAAACCGAAAATTGCGGTCATTTTGAATTTGGATATGTTCAGGCCATTATAATAAGAGACACTTATCCGAATGAAATGCGGCCGGAAAATAATTATTATTTGTGCTTGCTCCCAGCACCAGAATCTAAATTATATAATATTTTGATTCAGATTTCGAAAACAGAAGCGCAATTGTATATAATTTTGGGTCTAATTCTTACATTTGGAATGATATCAAAGATAATTTTGATTCCAAATTCATCTGGAATCGAAACATAAAAACATTTCATTTTATAAAATGAAATAAATCAATTGCATCCATGCAACAAAGGCAAAATATACTCGTACTGAAAAACAAGATCAACGATTTCTTGGATATTGTAGACCAAAAAGTTTATTTTTATTTGTATACGAAAGCCCATTAGAAGTCAATTAATTGCTTTACGAGCAAAATTACAAAATAATTTTGAATTTTTAGTTTTTGACCACTTTTTTACACATTCTGGACGGTATTTCTTCGATAACTTGACGAATGTTGGTTTCTAAATGCTCCAATGTTTAGGGATTATCCGGTATTTGACGCAGCCTCATAAAAAAGTCTAACGGCGTCAAATCGCATCACAATCTTGGTGCCCAATTGACGTCGGCAAAATATGAAAATACGCTTTCTCAAACTTCTCATGTTATAAAGCCAAAATGGTCGTTGCGTGGCTCGTGGCACCGTCTTGTTGAAACTGCATATTGTCCAGTTCATAATCTTTAATTGCAGTTAATAAAAAGTTGGTTATCATATGGCCTCCTCTAGCGTCAATGGATCAATGTCATATCTAGAGCGTTTTCTCCGAGCCACATATGGGACAATTTTGATCGTTGACGTAGCCACCTTCAATTGGAATTTGCCAATTCCTTGCACAGTAGGCAGATTATGACGACCATAATCAAACCCTAATGTATAAAAAGTGTCCACTTTTGGATCACTACTTTTGCAGTAAGTTTTAACTGTTTTTACGCGTTCTTCGGTTGTTAACCGATCCACTTACAAGGGAAATCATTCCTTAATACAGTTTATTAAGAAGAAATCGGACGATATACCCCTATGATACAAGTTAGTTGGAGTAGCCAAACTCACTTATGTTAATCGGCGATGCGATTTGTTGCCCTAATTAGTCATTTCGTATTTATAGTTTCGTATTTATAGTTGCCGAAACAGAAAATTTAAATCGTAGCAACGGAAATAGTCAGAATATTGTCATAACCGAAAACTTCTTATTATTGTTATTCTTATTATTATTATTCTATTTTCGCCAAATCTAAGGCAAACAGGTGGAGTAAGTTTATAGAAGGTAAAATTAGGTTCAGATTTTTAAAATCTTGGCGTACCTTGGCTATAAAGCAATTATTTGGTTAACTCAGATTCAAAACATTTCAATTCCAATTTCCCAATTACTAATTTAGATTTTTTAGGAACAGAATTCTATGAATTGTAATACATAACACCCGCATTTGAAACCATTTCAAATTTCAATAAGTAGTGCTATTATTAATGGCATAAATCAAATCTAAATCCAAAGTTGTACTGATAACCGAAAACGGTAGTGGACCAACCTGTAGTACAGTCAGTAAGACAATTTTTTGCTAATGCTGCATACCTCTGCTTGGCCACCAGTAACATAATTATTTAGCTAAGAATAAAGTCACGAGTATGTTCGTTGCGATTTATTCACTCTGAGAATATCAAGTGACGAGATGCCAGTATTTTTGCCAGACGCTGTCTGCAGCGTATGAATATTTTGTGATTACGTTATTGAGAATCGTAATATTTTCTACTCGTAATAATTTCTGTTCAACAATTTATTACCACAAATTGCCGTACGCTAAATAATTGCTTATCCACGATTAATTCGAGCCGTAGAAACATGATTAATCTCCAATGAAATTTATTTCATTCGGTCGTTCAATTTTATCGATATCAGTACGAATATTTCCTTGACACAAAGCACTTGAGAGACGAAGTGAACAGATGAGAGCAGAAATAATAATAATAAGAACCTTAACCACCAGTAATCATACTGTAATCTTTGAAATTTGCATGCGTCAAAAACACGGGGAATATTTTGCGCTGACCCTTCAGATCCTTATCACATTGATTATTCACATCACGTCTAACAACGGTTAAACATTTCAGCGTCTACGCCAGGCGACTGTCCTCTTGTATGTTCATAACTGGGGTGACCAGTCGCTGTCACATTGCATGCTTGCAATGCAAGCGGATACGTTGTTATAACCATGGTCACATAATAAATTGAATTTGATAATTTGTTTGGTTTATGTGAGTCGGTGAGGCCATTTTAGTAATATGGTCATATTGATGACCAAAAATACATATTTTCTTTGTTTTGTTGCGACACAAAGTTCGATTGTGGTACTTAATTTTCTACATATTTTAAAAGACGTCTAAGAATAACGACGTGTTCTTATATCAGATGAGATGGTGTGATTCCACTTAGAGTGACATCAATTTTAGAATGAATTTTTCGTCCAGTAAGCGAAAATATATAGTAAATTTTCATTCACAGTCTGTGATTTGAAATGGGCAAAATTGTATTGCGATTTTTGGTACCTCCTGTACAAAGTAAAAGAGTTGGACATAAACGTTTTCAAGTTGATAACGAATTCACTAGAGCTTTCTTATACCTTCATCAGAAGGAACAAATTTATGTGTGATTTGATGTGGGGAAAAATGTAACACCCAGAAGGAAGCGTTTAAAGCACCAAGTGTTTTTTCACCAAACGTGCTTCATTAATTTCTCTGTTGATTGAGGAGTTCGCCTATTTTGCTGGCTTGTATGCACGATAAATGAAATAAATCTTCATGAAACTTTTTAAAAATTTCACACGCATATATATTTTCTTAGCTCCATACTTTTCAAAATGTTGTACCGTTATTTTTGAGTCCTTAGGATGTCACATATACATACAAATTGCTCGATTTAGCAAAAGTCAAAGTTAATTAGATTACTTCAGAAAGTTATGATTTTACTCCCTTTATTGTGCTTTAATTCAGGACGTTTCTTGATATGGGTCTAGAGGTTTATCCTGCTATTTTGGTTGGATGACGGTTTAAAGTTATGCTAAAAACTGATTTATATTTGTTTACTGGTTTTTCCAAACGCTAGTTACAAATTGTAATTTGGCGAATAAACTACTTCCCTTTCGGTACCTCCGATAGAATATAGGTGATCTGATGACAATCCAACATTTTATCATTTTGTGGAGCATAGGGTAAATTGTGATTGTGATTTTGTGATATCGTTTGATACGGTCAAGAATGCAAACACCAAAAGCAAACGTCTAAAGTATCAAGTATCTTTTGACCAAATGAGTTTCTTGACTTTTATAGTCGATTGAATTCTCTCCGTCTGCCTGATGAACACGATAGAGGTCGAAATTCGTTGTTAAAGCCTGTCGAAACTTATCACAGTTTAATATTTTTCTAGTACCTCTCATAAAAATTGATGAAATCTCATAGAGTCGGGATTTCTTCTGCAACTCCGCATTCGTAGACTCGAGTAATTTAAATTTGTCTATAATACTTGGCAAAAATTGACAAAATCGAGTAACAACGCCCCTTCTGGTACCTCTCATACAAATGACCTATTTAGCCAATATATTCTAAGATTAATATCTCTTGCACGGTTGCACCAAATTTAATTAAATTTGCTGCACGTGAGTGTTTTCTAAAGTTAGGTATGACAATGGAAATGAATAACATTGCTTCACCCCTTCTGGCACCTCTCATACAAATTGGCCGATTTTCCGAAATTCTATCATTATTCTATTTACTAATGTAAAATGTAGTAGTCTAAATTTTTGTTCCTTACATTGTTTTATAATTTGTTATAAAATTATAGAAAATTCGGTCAAGTAACCACGTTCCTTCTGTACTAATAGCCGATTTAACCCATAGATTCTTAGCTCCATATCCTTCAAACTTGGCACATACCATGCGTTTGATAAACTAAGTTCTGGCAATGAAACGCCCATTTTGGTACCTCCTATACAAATTGGACCATTTATCGCAATTTAATTTTAATTTTTCAAAGTTAATTAATTTCCTGTCAGTTATATTTCGTAAAAATTGAAGGAATGTCAATGCCTTCCCTGGTACAAATTACCTAATTTAACTTATACATTCCTAGATTCGTAGTTTCATTCAATTTCATTATATTTAGTACGAGTACGCATCAAGCATTTAGTGGTAGTACATTTTCCAAACGGAAAACTTCAAAAAATTACTATTTATTTCGCTCTTTCATAGTGCTTTGATTCAGAGTAGTTTTTGGTAATAACCAATTAATCAACCACGCCCTTTCTGGCACCACCCACACTTGCAGCAACGCGAAAGGACGTTCGATGAAGGCACATGTATATCAGTTTACCTGACTGAAATTTCTGCACTGGTTCCTATTTTTCAGAACGTTATTCTGAAAACTTCAAATAATGTTTTGGTCATAGCTATAAATATCTATATAATTCAACTCGAAAAACTTAGAAAAAGTTATGTAAAACACTTACTGCTAAAGCTAGAGGTAAATTAAACATGAAAGGGCATATGTGCAACAACTTCCCCAATAAATTATAATAAATGAGTATCTGAATGTTTCAGATAGCCGCTTTGATGTGATAGTTATAACACAATTAATTTAAATTGAGAAGAAATAATATATAAGGCAGCTCACCCTCCGTTTTGAAAAATGTTCCTTTATCATGATGCAAAACATTAAAAACGTAGTTTCCGCCCTATTAAGAGTTCAGGGTAGAATATTAAAAAAATATTGTTTTACCGTTTTCATATACAAACATGCATCTTAAGAATAAATGGTTTTCATTTCGTTTCATTTATTTAACATTCTTGTAATTTAAAGCGTTTTGGCCAATATTAAGTAAATTAAAAAATTCATGTCAAATTTAAATTTGGTTTTCTTAACAAAGAAGTCGCTAACACAGAATTCGAAACGTATGAAACTATTTTTTTTACTTTAACGCATCTTTAAATTAAGCACTATAAATGTAATTTTTTTTAAATATGAACTGAAACAATCGCAGAGGAACACATTTTAAGGAAAAGTGCACAATGAGTCAAATAGCCGCAAAAGATGACTCCGAAACATTTAAGGCGCATTGTAACGTGGAATATTGCAATTCAGTGAAGTCCATCAAATACGTCTGCAAATATGTCATGAAGGGAAATGACATGGCGGCTTTTGGTCTTCAAGCTCCTGACCCCAATGATGAAATCACGCGATATCAGGTAGGTCGGT
>JAHXMU010026074.1:0-12607 GCA_019455685.1 Philornis downsi | reverse complement strand
TAATTTTTTTCGACATCTTCAGAAACTTTTGATATACTGATGCAACCCAAAACGCCACCTACTACCATAAAACCTAAAATCGAAACTACCAAGCATAATTTTTACAACGAAGCATGTTCTGGCTGTTTCTTAAGCAACGGTGATAGCAAACCCAAAAATTCTGGACAAACTCCCCAAAAGACTGGGATCAGAACATTGTCTAAGGATTTGTCAGCCAGTAAACCCAAAGTCGCGGAGGCAAACAAACCTAAGGCGTCAGTAGGAAAACCGCAAGCAGGTAAATGTAACTCATTATCACTATCAGACATATATTTAATTACACAAAACCCAACAATTCAGCAGTGATATTCTTAGTTATTGTGGTGTAAAGAACAATTCAATTACAGGACCCCCTATAATTGATGCTTCTAATGAAAAATTTCAGTTCCGGTACTTTTTTTTACTGATTGTACAAATCAAAATTTTGAAGTAGTATAATTCGTAAATCATACATATTTTGAACTTAATTTTTATGATTTTCACATAATAAATTTCAATACAATAGCAACACATAAATCAAAAATCGTCAAAATCGTCAAAAATTCGTGATTGCGCTTTCCGATCATTTTGAAAAGTGCAATTATACTACATAATCTGAACTTTTTCCCACAAATCTCTTAAATCTTAAACTAGAATTGCAATTATGTGGCTTGGTAAAACAAATAAGTATCCCTTTATTTACAATAGAATTATCAAGCGATTATACAAATTTAGCTAAAAACCTTCACTTAGTTGTTAGTGGAAGAAATCTTTTAAGTCGCTTTCTGTTTTGTTGGAATGATGATACAAATTCAGTTATATTACGGCATACGTTAAAATTGAATTTTCGAATTAAACCGTTAATAATAAATGTTTTTTCTAACTAAGATCATGTAAGATCTAACTAAGAAACCAAGCTCACATGTAATATATTATAAATATATCCAAAATCCAAACTTACAGCCAATAAACAAATACTGACAACAGTCGAACGTCAAGCCCACATCTCAACTCTATCACCGTCTAGTACTGTCACAACACCTATAATACAACATCTGGTAGCACCGCCAATCATCGGTGGTGAGCCACAAGTGCCTGCGACATTTAAACCAGTGGTCGCTACAAGATATACACACACACCAACAATCGCCCAAAAACCAAATACACAAACACGGATACAATTGCCTGCCACACGACATACACAGACACCCACCACTGCTGGAAAAACAACACAAACACAAACTGCACCACACAGTAAGGACACAAACCAAAAGCAATACAGTAGTGACTCAAAATGTGTAACATCGATATCTAAACGGCAGTTGCAATTTAACTTTTGTATTTGCAACATCCAGCATTTAAGTTTGTTAAACTTGTCGATAAATTGTAGAATTATAGATTGCTCTGGAATCCAAATTGTCAAAGTGATTTTACTGTAATAATACAGGATTATAAATTTTTACGTTTCAAAAGTAAGGTTATTATAAATAAAACACGTTTAAAGCTATGATTTCGATGAAGCTTTGCTGGAAACTTGCTACTATGACGACGGTTTCTGAATTGATTGCAGCAGTGGATCCTTTTGAGGTAGTTTTCAACTACTTTTCGCTAGCCGGTAGCGGTTCCTCCGGCGTCGATTTGGAAAAAAATACATCCTAATGACAGGTTCTGACCTTCTGGATGCAATCCCATTTTCACATTCGCTTCTGGGTTCTCCGAGCCCTGTATGCGACCGTGTGTGAATAGGAAAATCTGCACGTCTCCGGCGTTGTGATTGCATTAGTTTGACTCTATATGGATGAAGGCGCACTTTTATAGTAAGATTTAACTAGGAAAGGAAAAGAAAGGAAAGGTAAGGCAAGGTAAGGAAAGGAAAGGAAAGGAAAGGAAAGGAAAGGAAAGGAAAGGAAAGGAAAAACTTTTCGTGAAAACCTTTTAAAAGATCTTTGCCTATCCGTACAACACGACCACGCTAAGGCAATCGATGTATTTCGATACGCTTGCCCACGTTGCTGTCGATATATAGCTCATATTGCAAATAATTTATGCGACGTCAATACGATAACTTAACATTGATGATTTCCGTATTTCGCGAAGTATTTTTCTTTTGAAGAATCTTAAAATTGACACATCCTCTTGTGTTATGACCCAGTATTCCGTGATATACAGCAAGACCGCTAAGATCAGTGTCTAGTATAGTTGATTTCGTAATTGTCGACTGAGGGCTTTGTTAATAAGTAGCCTGTTAGTAGCATTCCCAACTCTCAGGCTGGCATTTGTTTTATTGACGACGGATTCGAGGTAGCTAAAAATTCATCCATCACCGAAAAGTTGTACTTGTCAACGATCACATAGCGTCAGAAACTTGCAGACTATTTTGTTTATACGCCCACAATGCTTGTGAAAGATTCATTGAGTTTTCGATCTAGCGATGCTCACATCATTAGCGCTAGCAAATAACACATGGCTTTTATTAAAAATAGCGCTGGTCGTATTTAATGCAACTTTCCTTATAATCATCCTCAAAAGATCACGCGATAGGCAACAAACACACAGGGATAGCCTAAAGCCTCGTTTGTTGTAAAATAGCTGACTAAAATTTTGGTTTTCTTAACTAAGGACTTCGCTCTGCTTAGTTTGATTCCACGAAGACATATAAAATTTACAGGAATAGCAAATTTGGTCATCTGTTCTTGCCGTACCTGGAAAATGATAAAAAGGCGGTATGTTTTGTCGAACTTGTCGAAGTGTAAATATCATGCGAATTAAGGCACAGATGAAACTGATTCAGGTCAGAGAGAATAAATTTTAGATAAAAGACTGATACTTCAGTAACTGATAGATATACTTGGATTGCCTTTTTTAATTCCAATCATTTTAGATTCCAATCAAGGCTACGGATTCAGTGAGCCACGTCTGGTCTAGCAGCTGGGTCATTCTTATTATGAGGTCATTGCTTGAGATTTCAAATAAATTTGCCAGCAAACCATCAGCATTAGCAAGTTTGCTGTTCTGTCCAACAACTTGATGACAACAACTTTTCACCAAAATAATTTTTTTCAAACTACTGGCACCATCTATCTATACGTCAGACCGACTAGTTTTGGGGGCACCTTTGTAATTCCAGCTTGTTCTGTAGTTTGTAACGAGGCATTTTTGACACGCTCTCTTAGCTGATGGTGAGTCAGGGAAAACTTGACCGGATAGAAACGCAAACCATTTTTGGAAAAATTAATTTTTTTTTTTAATTTTTTTAAATTGTCAATTTGATCGCTTCTTCGTTAATTAAAAGCAGTACGGTGGTAATTGGTTGACACGAGAAGTCGTCAATAAAATTTGCAGACATTTTTCGGCGATAGCTCTAAATTTGGACGTAGTAGGTGAACAATTCTATAAATAAGTTCGACACACATTTCATTGAAAAATACTAATCGAGTTAAGTCGAAAAAGAAGAGTACAAGATCACATTTAAGGTTTAAAAATATCACTCATGAATAATATTAATCAGTATTTTGCTGTTCCAAAAAATTGACGGGAAATCAGCGCAGTTATGATATATGATTTCTTTATTACAACACAAAAGCTGTAATGGCGATTTCATTACAGTTCATACTGATATGTTCCGCTTCCTCTCTCTCTCTTCTCTTTGTAATGTGGTGCAATTAGTTGTGGAATATGATGAGAATGCGGATGTTTATGTGCATTTGAAATGTGGTATCAGTTTAAAAATTAAGTTATTTCCCTTATGCTATGAAAAGGAACTAAAAATACTTAAAATAAAGTAGAAAACATCTGATGCGTTTAGCCCATTAATTCAGGGTCTTTGCAAAGCTAAAAGGGGGGAAAAACAACAACTTATTTCCTTGTCAGTTGCAAAATCTTCTTGCTTGTGCAAAATTTCATAAATATTTTAGGAGACTCAAAGAAAGATTTTTTTTATCAAAGTCTGCTCTATTTTCAGTTACCTTAATTGATGTAAATTGCAAAAAAAATCAGTGTCATAGGTATAGTTCATATTTTTAGGAATTCTGCAGGATTAGTACGATGCAAACTTTTCGACTGCAATGTACATACTTTGTTGTAAAATAAATTATTTGAAAATCTTAAATACGTTGATTAGGAAAAAAGCTAAGAAACATTTACAGAATAGTTTATCAAATGATAGGGGTTGAAGAAACTTATCAATGAATTACAAATTAAAAGGGAAAAAATTGAGATTCGGAAGGTCTAATTATTCGTCCCTTTTTCGAGTAAGGATTCAACAGGGTTCGGCTTGTCCACATAGACTAACCACTTGATACAACTCTACAAGAAATTATCAAGAGGTGTTAAATCGCAAGATCTTGGGGGCCAAATCGAGAGATAAGCTGCTCATCAAATTCATCCCTCAACATATTCATTGTTTCACGAGCAGTGTGGCATGTTGCACCGTCCTGATGAAACCATATGTCAACCAAGTTCAATTCAGTTCAATTGGTAACGTTTCTTCCGTTTCGTCGTTGACGGTAACGTTTCTTTCACGGTCGTTTTTGAAGAAAAATGGACCGCTGATGCCACCAGCCCATTAACCACACCAGACTATCGTTTTCTCGGGATGCATCAGTAATTCATGTATGGCCTGTGGCTGTTTGTCACTCCAAATGCGACAGTTTTGCAAGAAATGAGCCTCATTGCTGAACACAATCTTTCGATAAAACATCGGATTTTCATTGAGCTTTTGTAAGACCCATTCACCAAAAATTAGACATTGTGGTGGGTCATTCGGCTTCAATTCTAGCGTGAGTTAAATTTTATAGGCATTCAAACCTAAATCGACGTGCAAAATTTTTTGGTGCGAAATTTGGAGATAACAGCACGAATTGTTGATTCAGCAGGTCGTATCAAACGATGCACATTTTTAACAGAGCACGAACTTTGATAATAAATTTCAACAATTTGCATTCGTTGCTCGTTTGTTAGTTTTTCCATGATGAAATGGCAGAGTATACTGTATACTTTTCACTTTGACGTTTGGATGGCATTACCAACCAGTGCTACCAACCGGAAAAACTTAAATCTTAAAAAATCACCCTATATAATACAGCCGGACAGGCTGTAGAAGCTATAAAACACCATTGGACAAAGTCATATTTCGTACTTAAAACAATTCCTTCTCTTTGTTACCTTTGTGCCGCCTTAAGCGACGTATATCCTCTTTCCATCGTGCGAAAGTAGACATATTTTCTTTCTTGTCTAGAGCAACTTTTGTAAAAAGAAACATGCCAAGCATGGAAATGTAACCAGCTGCACCTAAATGAAATAACACAAGTCGTCCTTGTTAGTTATGCTGACTTTGATTTTCAAAATTATTCAAAATCTATCCCACCGAATGTTATTATATAAAACTTGAACATTTTTTTATTTTTCTGAGAGTTATACAACGAGTCACTACTGTATAAAGGGTAACGTAACAGGGTGTATAAGTTCTTGAATTTTTACGTAACATTTCTCTTTATATCCCTACAGATGCCAACCAACCCGGTCAGTCAACGACAGTAGCTAAGAAACCAACCCTACAACCTGATGTAATGGATGTAATCGCTAACAAGGTATTGCCAGCTGTAATTGGCAAGAAAGGCATAGTAACGAAGGCAACAACCGCAGGATGTAAGTATCTCCTTTTTTTTTGCAAAGCAACAACAATGGATATTACTAGCCCTGCTATAATAATGACCTCATTATACGCTCTAGCGCCATCTGCTGGAAACCCCACAAACTCATTGATTCCAACTGGAAAGTCTGGTGGTTCAAGTTCCGGCAAGAGCAGTTCCAACCCCCAAACGAAGACGGCTGTTAATGGTGATGGCGATTTGTATCGCTTCAAATACATTTTGGACTATCACGGACACACAGAGACTGGAAAACAGAACGGCAACAAGGAAGGCAACTATTTTGCCGTTGGCAGTGACGATGTTGAGAGAAAAATTGACTATGTGGCTGACGAAAATGGCTTCCAGCCGCATGTTCAGTGGCGTAAATTGAACAACAAAATCGATGCGACTGAAAATACTTTAAAGGATTACGAATTTGTTTGGTTTACCAAAAACTAACAGGAATACAAGGTGAGGGGGAAAGAGAGAGAGAGAGAGAGAGACAGAGGAAGAGACAGGCGAAGAGTGCACAAACTGGGAGCTTGATTGATGGACTAACTGCCGACCAATATCTCTGTGTGGAAACGACAATCCGAATCCAAAGTTGTGTTCATTTTGATTTTTTTTGTTTTTACATTTTGTTATTTTAGTTTTGTCTTAGTTGTAAGAAATTAAATTATTTTCTTTTCTCAAAGAATGTGAGTCCTTAAGAACGACCCACATGAAGTTTAAGCAATTTTGACAAAAAGTCTAATAAAAATAGTGTTTAAAACATTGGCATTGAATGCAGTTTTTCTTTGTCTTTTAAGTTAATAATTTTGAAGTGAACATTGTGATGTGATTCTGAAGGTAATAGAAAAAACTATTAAATAATATTGTAGACTTTGACCCATAGGATGGATGAATGTTGCAAATTTGTGAAATTGTATGTACGGTAATATTGTAAAATCGGTCGAATTGGAAAAATAACAGGGTCCCTCAAGAAAGTTCGGTTTCAAATCGGTTTTGATATTATAAAATACACCAGAAATTGGTGGTGATTAAAGTACTCCAGAAATTGGTTTTGATTCATACTCCAAACAACAATTCGATTTATACGAGGATTGTCCCAAAACTAGCCGACTCAAAGAAGAGGATACAAATAAGTTAGGAACAATTTTCTTTATTTTTCAACATAATCTTCCTTCAGCTCGACACACTTTTTCAGCGCATTTCAATAGCTCTATATCCTGTTTATAGTAAGAACTGCCCAACTCCTTAAAATAGCCACCAATCGTAGACTCCATCTCTTTATTGTAGGCAAATCTTTTACCATCAAGCCATTTTTTTCAAGTTTGGAAATAGAATATGATCCGAAGGAGCTAAATCTGGCTAATAAGGTGCGTGATGAAGCAATTCCAACTTTAATTCATTAATTTTGGCCATCGCAATAGTGGATGTGTGAACTGGAGCATTATATTGATAAAACAACACTTTTTTCGCCAAATGCGCCCCTTCTTCCATAATGTCATCACCTAAATGCTGCAATAAATTAGCATAACATTCGCGGCTGATGGCTTTTAGGTTCTGAAGGTAATCAATAAAAATAATCCCATGCGCATCCCAAAAAACAGATGCCATGGCTCTGCCTGCAGATAAAACCATTTTCGCCTTCTTTAGGCACGATTCTCCGATTTAGGTCCACTGTTTTGACTGTTCCTTCGTCTCAAGTGTGAAATGATGGGCCCATGTCTCATCCATGGTTAAAAATCGACTCAAAAATTCGGCTTTATTGCAGTGAAACATCACCAAACACTCTACTGAAATATCTTCACGAAATATATACTGAAATATCTTGTTGCTCTATTGAAAGCAAGCGCGGCACCCATCTTGCGCACAGCTTTCTTATCTTCAAATCTTCAACCAATATACGATGTATAGTACTTTTTGAAATGTGTATCATTACAGCTAGCTCGCGCACCTTCAGCCGACAATCATCCAATACCATCTTGTGAATTTTCTTAACCGCGTCTGCCGTGGACACCTTAATTGGTCAACCGCGTCTGCCGTGGACACCTCAATTGATCGACCACTACGGTGTTCATGTTGGCAGCTCATACGGCCTTGTTTAAACTCTGCTGCCCAATATTTTACAGTCAACAACGAAGGATCAGACTCCCTCAGAAAAAAATCTTTAACATTGGTTGGACTGAGACCTTTGAAATGGTAATATTGAATTGCATAACGGTGACCAATTGATTCCATGTTAACAAATCCACTGATAACGTTTATTTTTGATGGCTCAAATAAAAATACTGAACAACGTGGTGCCTTTTAAAAAAAAAATTAAAGAAAAAAATAAAAATTTGTTTCATTCTTTATTCATTTAATTTGTTCCAAGTAGATTTGTTTACATCAATTTTTGAATATGATATCTCTCAAATGGCCGCCTCTGGCGTTGATGGCGTATTGTGCCCTTTTTGCAGCATTTTCCATCGTTTTCGCCAACATTTCGGCCGGAATAGCGGCTATTTCTTCACGAATGTTGTCCTTGAGCTCTTCTACGGTCCTTGGCTTGTTAACGTAAACCTTTGACTTCAAATGTCCCCACAAGAAGAAGCCAGCGGGCGTCAAATCGGGCGAACGCGGTGGCCAGTCCAAATCACCACTTTTCGACATCAAATGGCCCGGAAACAAATTCTTCAGAAAATCGATTGTTATGCGACTTGTGTGCGGTGGAGCGCCGTCTTGTTGAAACCAGAACTGCCTCATACGCTTTCGACGAATAATTGGCATCACAAAATTGGTCATCATATCGCGATAACGCTCCTGGTTGATGGTAACAGCATGGCCATTTTCGTTTTGGAAGAAAAACGGCCCAATGACCGTTTTCGCACTAACGCCGCACCAAACTGTGACTTTTTCGTCATGAAGAGGCAATTCTTGAATCTCCTGAGGATTTTCAGTGGCGTAAATACGGCAATTTTGCTTATTTACGGTCCCATTCAATGTGAAATGGGCTTCATCGGACATGATAATTTTGTTCCAAAATTGCTCGTCATCATCGGCCATTTCGATGACTCGTTGGGCCCATTCCAATCGACGAGGCTTCGGATTAGAAAGAGCCTCACCAGTCGAAAATTTTTCGTATAAACGCTTAATGGTGTTCTTAATGCGCACTTCTCACATTTTTTAATATTTTAAAAGCACGTTGAGTTTTCACAATTGACTTCTTCTGTTGAATGTAAATTTCAACTATTTCAGAGCGCTCGCGTGGCGTGTATTGTTCCATGGTAAAAATCTGCTTGGACTGACGCTTCAAACGCGGTATGTCATTAAGCGATCTGACATCTCTGTCAAAAGTTATGGCGTTGCCAGATGGGTCCGTCGAATATGGGCAACCCTGTATATTTTATAAGGTTGCCACTTGTCACTGTATGTACGACTTCGTACATTGATATGTTTTTTAACTGAAACGAAAATATAGTTTTATACAATTACGTTTCATAATCCGAATCAGAACTGAAACCCAATGTAATTTCATTTCTTGGCGAGGAGAAAGAAAGGTTTGGCGCCCAACTAGAGGTGGCATAGAGGTGCTTCATATACTTTTATTTTTCAAATTTAAAATAACAGGCTCTCAGAAATTTTTCACAGCCACTCGAAAGCTATAACTGATTTTTAGACGGAAAAACTAAATGAAATACAAATAAAAAACAAAAAATGGTTTGTAATTTCGGTTCGAATGTAAGAATTTGCTTGCATGAAACTGAAACACAATTTAATGCAAGCAATTTTGATTCGGTTGTCGGCATCATAATAAAAATTTGGTGTATTTTTGATTTTGATTTGCTCTTATATTTATTTTGTTTTCTATAATTTCTCGGCCAACTGTTACCCAATATTAATAACATAGATTAGTCATTTTTCGGTTTCAAACGTAAAGTTAAATAAAGCACACATAAAGCTATGATTTCGATGAAACAATAGAATTTTCACATTTGGTGAATGGATTTCCAATAGATGCCCAGTAGAGAAGCATCAGTTTACGAAGCAAATTGAATGGAATTTTGTTATAAATTTATTTGCATGCAATTCTCAATTTCATAGCACCCATGAAATGGAGAACGGTGTAAGTTCCTTGCTTAGATCTTGCCATTATGTACAAAATGCAGTCAGTCAAATGATCGCGTCTGAATTGGTTGCCGCAGTGGATTCTTTTGAGTTAGTTTTCGATTACTTCACCGCAACAAAATCAAATCTGAAAATATTTTTGATTTGCTTCAGTCTCTGGAATCTTCCGACAGACGAATCCAAATTGTATTGAATTGTATTTCTATTTCATGCAAGCCTAACGAATTTACAAACAATTCTGAATATGTTTCTCATACCCGAAACGAAATTTGGAACACTTTTTTTCTAATTCAATTTATGAAATGCTTTGCCTGTATTTCATTTGAAATTTTGCAATTCATAGAAATAAACAAAATTCTTGATTACCTTCGAAATTTTCTGAGAGCCTGTTGTCATAAATTTAGAAAATACATTATTTGAACCATTTTTATCTTATGGAGTTTGGCGGGAGGTCTTTTTTTCTGCCTAGAAACAAATCTACATAAGGTTTCACTCTGTTCTGATTCAGATTAAGAAACGAAACTGCCTAAAACTGTATTTTTGTTTCAGGTTCTAGAATCAAAATATGTGTTTCATTATGTTTCGATAGAGAAATAGAATATATATGGATTTCTAATATCGTTTCAGGCAAAAAACGAATCAATGTGTGAAGTGAGTTATTTTATCGAATATGAATCAGAAAGGAATTTCAAATCCACTTCAAATAGATTTACAATATCAAAACTAGGGATGTACGATTAATTTGCTAATCAGCCAAGCTGATTAATAAAATCCGGAATAATGAATTAACTGAGATTAACTGATAGATTCGAATTAATCATACCCACGGTTAATCGATTAATCATAATTTCGATTATTCAAAATTCAAGATTAGTTGATCAATTGAACATCTAATTAACCAGAATTTAAATAATTGAACATTGCATGTTTTGTTGTTTTATAGTGAACCATTTTAAATGTTTCAACATACACGTTTTTGTTGTTTACAACATAGTGTTATAAGCGAAGACGAGTTTTCACACTTTTTCTCTACTCTTGGTGACAAGTTTATAGCAGCTGGAGACTACAATGTTAAACATACTTTCTGGGGGTCTAGACCCGTCAACCCCAGGGGCAGCCAATTGCTGAATGCTCTATAGAGTTCAGGCCTAAAAGTTTCGTCTGGAGGTGAACCAACATACTGGCCCACGGATCTCAATAAAACTCCCGATCTCATATATTTTGCAGTTATGAAGAGCATAACAAGAGAACACATCATCGTTACTCCTTCTCTCGACCTCTCATCAGACCACTCTCCCACAATTCTCACAGTTTTCAACATTCCCTTGAACCCGGAAATCTCTTACTATTTCCCAAACAGGCATACAAATTGGTTGAAATATAAGATGTACATAAGCTCTCATCTGTGGCAAAACTTTTCTCTCAAAACACCAGATGAAATTCAGTCTGCCATCAACGTACTCACTACCACAATGACAACTGCCGCAAACCTGGTAACACCGTACAAGGTCTGTGCTAAAACAAAAAATGACTCCTCATGTCATATTCAATCCCTAATCAAAGAGAAAAGGAAAGCGAGAATACGATGGCAAAAGCACAGATCTCCCTACCTCAAAGCTCGTCTCGACCAGTGCAAGTCAAAACTAAGGTCAACTCTGGATGAAAAAAGAGAAATCTCCGAAGCCCGCCACTTATCTCGTCTGGGAGCCACACAAAAAACTAACTATAGCCTGTACAAGGCCACAAGGCAACAACTATAGGTATACAATCACTCGTGTGAATCCAACGATCATTAGCCCAATGGTCACAAATCCCATGAAAATAAGTCTATCTCTCTTAAAGAAAAATGTTCTCTCGTTGAAAATGAATAAATCTCCTGGACACGATAAAATAACAGCGAAAATGATTTCAGAACTCCCCCACAATATCTTCAAATCAGTTTTATTTATATTTAATGCTATACTTCGAATTGGATACTTTCCTCGATCATGGAAGCTGTCTGAATAATAATGATCCCAAAACCTGGAAAGGAACTGTCACAAATTACATCCTATCGGCCCATAAGTTTACTCTCTATTTTATCTAAACTGTTTGAAAAGATTTTTCTCCAAATTTTGTACCCCCATATTGGAGCAAACCATGTAATACCCATGCACCAGTTTGGGTTTCGCAAGGGTCATGGAACGATAGAACAAGTACGCCGTATAGGAACCCAGATCAGAAAAACATTCGAAGATTGGAAATATTGCTTAGCTCTTTATAGACATCTCCCAAGCCTTTGATAAAGTGTGACATGAAGGCCTTATTCACAAAATAGTCTCTTTTCTACCGACAAATACCCACAAGCTGCTGGAGAGCTATCTAAAGGATCGATCTTTTGTAGCAAAATCGAAGGACTCTGTTTCAACTCATAGAAAAGTTTCAGCACGAGTTCCGCAAGGCAGTTTACTAGGCCCTATACTATATACCATCTACACCTCTGACATGCCTGTTCATTCCCTAATTCAAACCTCAACTTTCGCCGATGACACTGCATTCATGAGCACTAGCACTTGCCCATTAATGGCTTCTAGACAACTGCAGTCTCATATTCACACATTAGAATCTTGGCTCGAAAAGTGGAAGATAAAAGTAAATGCCACTAAGAGTATACAGGTTACATTCTCTCTTAGACAGAACAATTGCCCAGCGACGACGTCTTACCTGGAAAAATCACATTGACTCGAAAATCATACAATTGAAATTAAAAATGGCTCAACTCCACTGGCTTATTGGCTCCCAGTCTACTCTCAGTTTGGGAAATAAAATCACCATCTACAAAACCATATTGAAGCCAATATGGACAT
>JAHXMU010026073.1:14572-30017 GCA_019455685.1 Philornis downsi | reverse complement strand
ATAATCAGGAGAAGAAGCCCTAGGAGTATGCTGGCCTTTTGGCTTATTTTCAGGTCTTGTCGATGATTCTAAAGTGTGTTTCCTTGGAACGTGACCGATGTTATCTGGATAAATTTGTTCTGGCTTACGTTTGAAATCTCTTTCGGCAGGCTCAGAATATTTTGGTTGATATTCCGGAATATCATCATCGTCAGTTTCCCTTTGCATTAGTGTTTTCCTATCTGTATTTTGAACAGTGATTTTTGTAGTTTCGCGAATGTTGGATGTGATTTCATCACCTTCATAATCAGGAGAAGAAGTCCTAGGGGCGTACTGGCCTTTTGGAACATTTTCAGGTCTTGTTGATGGCCCTGGGGTATGTTTTCTTGGGCTTTGACTTATATTACCTGGGTAATCTTGTTCCGGTTTGTATTTGGAATCTCTTCTATTAGGCTCCGAATATTTTGGCTGATACTCCGGAATGTCATCATCGTCAATTTCTCGTTGTGTAAACGTTTTTCTATTTGTAGTATGGGTTGTGATTTCAGTTGTTTCGCGATATTTAGGTGCAGTCGTTTCATTTTCGGAATCTGGGGAAGATGACCTTGGCTTATACTGGCCTTTTTCATTAGGAGTATCTTCAGGCCTTGAAGATGGTTTGGTTGTAGGTTTCCTTGTAGCTGGATGAACTCGGCTCGGGTCGGTGGAAGAAGACTTTGGCCTGAGTTGGCTCTGTTCCGTGAGACTATCCTCGGGTCTTACGGACGTTTTCGCATTAGGTTTTATTGGATAAACCTGTGTCGACTTAGGCTTTGAATCTCTTGGAATCGGCTCAGAATGCTTGGGCTGATGTTCCGGAAACTCTTCGTCAATTACTGATACATTCTCGATATCCGGATAACGATTCCTTGGATTATAATCATCACCATCGTCATGGTATTTTGGGATCTTTTCTTTTGGAACACCTTTTGTAGTTGGTGATGGTTTTAGTTGAGGTTTTCTTGGACTTTGAGTGGTACTAGTGGGGCTAGCATTTTTCGGCGTGACCTTTTGATTTGTCTGCGTTTTCCGCTCAGTAACGGTTAACGTTTTCGATATCGCAGGGTTCGACTTGAGCGCCGATGGCTGTTTGGGAGCAATTTGATCATTCGATTTGGGACGTTTTGGTTCCTCGGGTCTGGAAGTACGTCTCGTTACATCTGAGCGCACTGGGGACTGCTGTGGACTTGCAGTCTTCAAAGGACTGCGCTTGGGAACAGGTTCCTTCTCGTTAGCTATTAGCACTTTCGTAATCCTTTTAACACCGTGAATCTCATTAATATCCTCTTCGGAATAGTCTTTGATATTGAGAGTGTCATCTGGCCGGCCAGATATGGGTCCAGATGGCTGCTTGGGAGCAGTCTGATCATTCGGTTTTTGACGTTTCGGTTCCTCGGGTCTGGAAGTGCGTCTTGTAACATCTGTGCGCACTTGCGTCTGTTGTGGACTTGTGGTCTTCACAGGACTACGCCTGGGAACGGGTTCCTTTTCGTTAGCTATTAGTTCTTTCGTAGTCCTTTTAACGCTGTATGTGGTGTCGATATCCTCTTCGGAATAGTCTTCGACGGTGACAGTGTCATCTGGTCGACCCGATATGGGTTCAGATGGCTGTTTAGGAGCAACCTGATGATTCGGTTTGGGACGTTTCAGTTCCTCGGGTCTGGAAGTACGTCTTGTAACATCTGTGCGCACTTGCGGCTGCTGTGGACTTGTGGTTTTCACAGGACTACGCCTGGGAACGGATTCCTTCTCATTAGCTATTAGTTCTTTCGTAGTCCTTTTAACGCTGTATGTGGAGTCGATATCCTCTTCGGAATAGTCTTCGACGGTGACAGTGTCATCTGGCCGGCCAGATAAGGGCTCAGATGGCTGTTTAGGAGCAATCTGATCACTCGGTTTGGGACGTTTCGGTTCCTCGGGTCTGGATGTGCGTCTTGTAACATCTGTGCGCGCTTGCGGCTGTTGTGGACTTGTGGTCTTCACGGGACTATGCTTTGAAACGGGTTCCTTCTCATTAGCTATTAGTTCTTTCGTAGTCCTTTTGACGCTGTATGTGACGTCGGTATCCTCTTCGGAATAGTCTTCGACGGTGACAGTATCATCTGGTCGACCCGATATGGGCTCAGATGGCTGTTTGGGAGCAATCTGATCACTCGGTTTGGGACGTTTCGTTTCCTCGGGTCTGGATGTGCGTCTTGTAACATCTGTGCGCGCTTGCGGCTGTTGTGGACTTGTGGTCTTCACAGGACTACGCCTGGGAACGGGTTCCTTCTCATTAGCTATTAGTTCTTTCGTGGTCCTTTTAACGCTGTATGTGGCGTTGATATCCTCTTCGGAATAGTCTTCGACGCTGACAGTGTCGTCTGGTTGGTTGCCTTTTACCGTAGCCCTATCAACAGTTCTAAGCTCATCACTGGCGACATTCATAGGCCTTTGGTCTCTTGAATTTGGTACATCTTTAGAGCCAATTGGTTGTTTGGGTGATCTAGTAGGTGATGATGGTGATAATGGCCGTGAAGTATATGACTTTATCGACTGATCATCTTCGCCCAGGGGTTTTTTACTTTTGGATGGGTATGGACTACTTCTACTATTTGGTGCTGGTGATGATCTGGGTGATGCTTCTGTTTGGAAATTTCTCAATTATAGTCTTCACCACAATTTGTGTTTCGGTTTTTTTTGCATCAATTTATCTTTCGTTTATTGTTATTATTACTACATACATCATACTTCATCTATTATACTAGGGTTAATCGGACGTTAGACTACGGCAAATTCTACTTTGTTATTTACATACATAAATACATAGATATATTTTAAGTAAGTATTAAATATTGTGGTCGTACATCTACGTACTATGGCCTAAAGCATCCCAAGCAGAGTGTAGGAGTTAGTTGGATATTAGACTACGGTTTAGGCGAATGTAGTGTCATGCAACTTAGTCGTCCAAGGGGGTGTGGTACAATGTGAGATTCATTGGAGGGGGTTAGCGCCCCTAGATTAACCCATTATTTTAATCGTTTCATTACTGATGTCTTCTTGCGAATCCAGTTAAGTTATCGAAAGTGGGAAATCAGTACCCATAACTGGCTCTAATGGCCAGAGAGTAGTAGGGGAAATATAGAGAGGCAGGTCGATTTAAAGTTAGCAGAGTTCAAGTGGTTGCAAGTGCCGATTTTAGATGCATCGCGTCTATGTGTAGATTACTTGGGCTTTGTTACATTTGGTGGTTTGAAGTTTGGTATACTTCTGATCTTACCATGTTTCTGGGCAATGTTCTGAGGAGTGGACGGATAGAGCAAATACATATGTTTTTTTATGCAGGGTTCTTCGACAACCTCAGGTGAATTCAGGTTGGTGGATTTATTATCGGAAAAGTTGGTTTTGGTGATGGTTAGTGGTTCGTGGTTAATAGGAAATATAGTATCATTTGTGATAGTAGTAATGTTCTGGATGTTATCTGGAGAACATATGTTTCCATTTATTCTTACATATGTTTTGAATTTGAATGCGTACCTGCTTTTGGCACATCTTTTGGCAGAGCCTTGTTAGTTACAGTTCTAGTGGTTGTAGTTGTGGTAACCGGCTTGCCGGGCGATGGTGACTTTGTGCCACGTGGTGATGTAACATGAAGTATGTCGTCGCCGGTTTTAGTTGTTACCACCGTTTGTTTGGTAACCACTGTTCTTCCACCAACGGTTTTGGGTGGCGTCTGGCGCGTGACTGTGCTCGTGCTCCCACGACTCGTCTCCGAGCCGGCTGCGCTGTCGTGCGAACCTTCTCGCGCGTCACGTCTGAATGTTCTTGTCGACGATACGCTTGACCGGGGTGTATGTCGTGGGCCGTCTGTGCTAAAGCTATCTCGGCGGATGCTATCAACAGGCGAGGAGCTTCGCAACGATGCAGCAAAAGCTCTATGAGCAGCGTCTACTTCCTTCTCCTTCTGAATAACTCTTTCTGTAGTTTCGATAGTGGTGCTCGATTTTTTGGTCGTAGGAGACGGCATCGTTTTTGATGGCGAATTGCCACGGGGCTTATTAGCATATCTGGGTGATGCGTACTCCGGTGTAGATCTTGTTGGAGACCTTGCCGAAGGGAATCCCTGTGTTGAGTAATCTGGACTTGTTTTCGTCGGGGACCTCACTGAGGGAAATCCGTGAGTCGAAAAGTCCTGATTGGGAGTTTTTCCTGCAACATCGGGAATGTAGTGATCCCCAGGAGTTGTTACTATGTAATTACCTGCTGGTGAACGGGGATAACCTTCATTCCCAGGTACCGTTCCCGCGCCCGATGGTGATTGTGGGTAGCGTTGAGCTCCAGGTGCGGGTACTGTTCCCGCTGGGTTAGGGGTATAAGGTGTATCAGCTGGAGCCCGGGGATAACCTTGACTTCCAGGTTTGTTTACAATGTCCACCGGTGCACGCGGGTAGTCTTGGACGCCAGGTTGTGTTACTCTGCCAGCAGGTGACCGTGGGTGGTCATCTTCGGTGATAATTTCATGTTCGATTATACGTTCTTTGTTAGTACTATGTTTCGATGTGTGTGACTTTTGAGAACTGACAATCACAACATCGTCGTTTGCTACCGGGACGTAGCCGCCATGTGTATCAGGCATGGTCTGAGGCCCCGACGGCACTGGTCTCACTTGTCTTGTGCCAGGATAGGCATTTGGTTGCGGCTGCGATTGATTCACCGAGGGAAACCCATGAGTAGGAAAGTCATCCGTCGTCTTAGGGGTGACGTCAGAAATTTGTTGGTAATGGTCGTTATCTGTTGTCCGAATGTCTGTTTCAATAATACGTTCCGTATTCGATTTTTGTTTAACGTTGCGCCTCTTTTCGGAGCTGACAATAATGACTTCACCATCTTCAGTGGGAATGCGTCTCTCAGTTATGGTGTGAGTAGGCTGACCTTGTGGTGGCACTAGAGCATCTCTGGGTGATGTCATGTTTTGAGACGGATATCCCTGGTTGGGGCGAGCGGCTTGGGGCCGATCAGTTACAAACTCCTGGGTAGGCTTATTGGGTCTCACGGAAGGAAATCCATGAGTACTAAAGTCGTTAGTAACAGGTTTGGCACGCGTACCAGGAGTTGTGGGGCCATGACGATCATCGTACTCCTGTATGGTCTCCGATGTAGTTTCGGTGGAGAATTTCCGATTGGATGTCTTCACGGTCGAGTATTTTGTCTCTACATTCGACACCTTGTCGCTGTGTTTATCTTGAATGTAGCGGGTGGTTTCCACATTGTCTACGACGTCATCATTCGGTCGGCGATATGGCTCGGAGGGTTCCCGGTAGTTTTTTGGCTGTTGATGTGTTTGCGATTCGCGTCTCTGGTCAGTTTGATTTGAAACGGTTTGACGGGCACTATTAGTTGTGTGAACCGCACTGGGATTCGTTTCTTCGGTTTCATATCGCTTATTGCGAACGATAGTTCCGTCGGGCAATCGCTTTACCGTGGTAATCATTTTTACATTCGGCTTTGGATACTCCACAGTGTTGGAAATAATCTCACCTGGTTGCGACATGAGATATTGCACTTGTCTCTGATATTCCGGCGATGCTTTGTCCATGTCAACATACCGTTTGTTTTGTTCATGCGTTTCGTTAGTCTGAATATCTTGCAGAGTGTTGGTTTCCTGGCGATTCTGCCTATACTGCTCAGTTTGCCTATCAAATTGCTGTGTGGCCGACAGTTGGTCAGTTGAACGCATCACATTATGAGGCTCGTATTGCGGCGGAACCTGACGATAGTGGGGTTCGGTCGAACGCTGTGGTACACGACGCGTATCCATTATATATTGGGGTTGGTCATTATCATAGTCCATAGTCGATGATGATTGAAATACTTGCGACGAAGACGTTGATGTAGTCGAACTTGTGCGTACTTCCGTTCGTCCTGAATTCTCATCTCCAACTACAACCTTCTCTTGTAGATGGGTATTCGAACTCTCCGATGCCTTCTTTATAAAGTTTTTGTCGTCACCTTCATGCATTGCACTCGAACGTTGCTCGTTGCGCCCCTTGAACTCGGCTGTGCCACCATTGATATTCTCAACACCTGACAATTAAAATGGCATTATTGCGCGGATCATAGTTCATTTGTAGCCTAGAGAGACTTACCATCGGTAGTTGCCACCGTCTCAGCACGGAATCCGCGTCCATCTGGGCTAACTTCAGAAGATGACTGCACATTCCAACCCGTAGTGTTGGGATTATTCAAAGCCATCGACTGAAATCTCATTTCCGTGGGACTCATTGAGTCGCGTATCTCCTTGGATTTCAAGCTCTGGAAGCTTTGGTCAACCAGGGATTCGCCATGGCTGGGAGCCAGAGGATCCTTGCCAAAGCCAGCAACTCTGTTGTCGGACATTGTATCGAATTGATATAGATCTCGCAACCTGGACTCACGAAGTTTGTACAATTGCGAGCGTATCTCTTTCTTTCGATTTATATCCTCGGATTGCTGCCACTGAAAGGAAATAGGACAAGATTGTAATTAAAACAGAGATGAAATGAAAAGATGCATTAATTAAAGTCAGCATAAGCTTCTCTTTTCTAAATAAATAGTATAAACTGGAAGGCCCCTTCAGTTTCTGGACTAGACATTAATTTTTAAAGAGTTATCAGCCGTGACATTTGCCTGAAGAATTGGAGACAGCCGCGACTGGTGCCTTACCGTCCATGGCAAATTTTTTTGCAGCACCCACAATGAAAAACCATACCAGCAACTCGGTGTTTTGCAATTAGATTCGTTTTGGACTCTGGGTGGAGATAAAACTCTCCCATTGCACGCAGAATATTTTGGAATGGTGATATCATTTGAAAAATTCGCTTGCTTACAAACTTTGATTATTTATTTTAACACATGAGTGATAAAAATAACAGAGGTTCACAACAACTTCTTTCGATTTCATAAAAATAAATATGACAAATTAATACAAATCAATCATTCGAATTTATTTGATGTTACAACAATCCACAGTTGTGGTCGAAAGATGAGCAATGCTATAATATGAATGTGTATGTATATGCAATAATAGGATTATATTCATAATCATTAATTGCATTTTTTTCTATGAAAATTTGATTAATAAACTTTCGATAAATATTTACGAATACGTACATAATTTTTAAATTGGAAACACAATTTATCGCACGACTTAAGGAGATATGACTGACGTTTGATGACGGACGAATATTATTTAGAATTTTATCATGAATCGAAAATATAGCCCCATATGTTTTCCACAATTTATTTCATTATATCTCAAAAAATAACGACGGTAACCCGGCTCATATGTTTTTTCTTATATTTTTTACCGCCTATTTATTAATTAAAAGCTACGTATTGCGTATAGTTAATAATTACCGGAATGTCCCACCGCCTAGGAGATCGAAATTACAATAACAACAACACGATATAACAACATCGTACGAGTGTATTCAAAGCAGATTACGTCCGCAATTTGAAAAAATTGTTGCAGTAAGAAAAAGAACTGAATACAATTCTAGAAAAATCATTTTCCGTATTTTGAATTTTTTGGAATTTCGTCGATTAAAAGCAAAATAGGAAAAGGTACGTAGGTTTCTGTAGGTAAAGTAGAGTAAATAGGGTATGGTAAGTAAGGTAGGATGTAGATATTGGAAAAAATCATCCCAATTCATATAATTCTTTAAGCAACCGTCCTAACAATGGTCTTAGCTTTGAAGAATACCAAAAATATTCAGTTTCATAGGAAAAACGAGATAATGTGTAGTCTATGAAATGGATCCTTTTTAAACCAGCTTTTTAACGATGGGCCGGCACATCATCCTCTACATTACGGATCACAAATGACACAATACCAAATCCAACTTTGAAATAATGGGCAATTTCATGATTTGGCAACATTTATATAATTTATTCATTAATTAAAAATTATGTACGATGGAAGTTGGTTCATATTGGAAAGAATCATTCCAGTTCACAAAGTTTTTTAAGGAACTGTCCTAACTGTGGACGCAGTTATTGGCAAAACGAGCAAAATTTATGTTTTACGTATGGGAAGAAACAAGATTCCGACATGCCCACTTATCTGATGATGAGTCGACACATTGTCCACGAGGGATAGCAGATAGCAACGCATGATGGTGAATTTGTATCACCTGCTCAACTTTTCCCCTGTTCACTTATTATACTAAATATGTCAAAACTTTCCAATTATCAAACAATTTAAATTCGCCTTTGAAGTCTAAACGAAAGTATGTTTCAGCAGTGGCGGATTTAATATGAATCTTTAAAACTGAATTTCAAGCTACCATTAATGTCGACGAAATTATCGAGAATTATGTTGAAGCTATAAGATAAATCTGACAGATTTAATGTATCTGTCGAAAATTTGTCAATGGATATCTTCACATATTCGCTAATATTAATAAAACGTAGTGAATGACGCTGCACAACATGAAGAGAGGTCAGATCCAATTTAAATTGGGAGAGATTAGGACACGATCAATGTGTTTATATTTGTATATGGAACCTACTGAATGACTTATTGGTTGTCGTTGTTTTTGTTTAATAATATCGCTATTTATTGTTACCAATTTTTTGGCCACTGCTTTATTTATATGTAGGTCTATAAGACAAAGTGCAATTTTTATCAATGTTTTTTTTTCAGAAAGCAATTTTATGTTATTTGTGAGATAAACGATTTTTACAACTGGTGCGGGTGCACAATGGAAATTTATTATTATGGCCAAAAGAATGATTCAAAATGATTTAAGGTAAGGTAATTTAAGTTAATGTTATGTGACAATATTGTGTACTAATCTATTTTTACAGTAAAAAATAAATAATGTTCTGGAATGAAACTGAATTTCAATAACATTTCGTGGAATGCTTTTTCTAAGTAATGTAATCACATTATTCTTCACTGTTGTCACCAGTTTACCGTCTGCATATGGAGTTTTGTAATGCTCTAAATTACACAGCCCAACAAAATATGAATTTGCGTTGCGTTCATTGAATATTAACTTTAAAATATCCCAAATATTAATATTTTTCCGAAATTTTGGCAATAATATCGCACAATAGCAAACTAATTTGAGATTTCTAAACAAAATGGTCGTAATTTGAACATTAAGCCCTGCCGGAAACAATATGATAACTTTTGGCTGTCATGAAAAAGCTGTATTATATTCGGCTTTGAAATCATTATGGGTGCTAAAAAGCAATGAATGACATGAATGCGATTAACCGACCCAACTTTCAGTTTCGAGTTGACATAAAAACCGGTTTTCAGTTACGCTTTCGATTGCCCTAGTATCAATCTAAAGCCATACAAGAGACTTAACTTACTTTAAAGCCAATAAAATGGATTTGGGCGAATAAAGATTGTTAAAAAAAAAACTTGCCTGGTTTTCACACAGAGCGAAGTGGTTATAATGCGAATAAATTTTGTTTAGAACATTATAAATTTTGTTCTTTTTGTCTTTTGGGGGTAATAAATTATTTTTTTTTTTTCAAAATTACTTATGAATTGGCTATGATTTCATCAACTAGATAGTTCCATTAAATTCAGTAAACGCGAGTTAAACTTGCGATATTCATCTTTAGCTTGTGTAAAAAATATTTCACGCACAAATAGACCAAAATTTTTCTTTACGCCATATCTATCTGAAAGAAAAATATTCATTGCAGCAACATCTTTTTATTTCTTACTACGGAAACAAACATTGGTTTTAAAGAGAAAGTGTTCTTCTATATAAATTTCAAAGCTCACCGTCAAGTGCATCGTTAATATCGCCAAAATACTGTTACTTCAGTTACAGAACATAGGTTTGTTTTTATTATAACCTTACAGCTATGGTCTGTAGTATTGTTCTACTTTATTAAGTTCTGTATTAACATTATTTTAAAATATAATGAAGTGCAACACTTTTTACAACATTGTTAGGAGGAAAATCTCCTGGCTTCCTGTTTCCACGTAAAGATTGTGAACACCAAGTACAAACGTTGTAGAAATGTGTGCTTTATTGGATTATACTCGATGTTAAAATTCTTTTTTGGTATGAAAACAGAGAGCTTAACTTCTTTACGAAAGCAAGTCGGGATTGCAATTGCCTACAAAAGTTTTACAAAAAATGGTTCCCGCTTACAACTGTATGCAATTCCCAGATTAATCCGCGTGGAAAAATTGCTCTCGATAAAATGTTATCATTATCAATACGATAAATATTAAGGTGCTAAGTACAGATAAGAAACTAAAATTTGCAGCATTCACAATAGCAGATTGGTGGCGTCAACAACATGTTTACCTTTCGATATATCAACGCAAATTTGGACGCAAAATAAAACGGATCATTTGAAACTTTCTTTGGCGGTCGATTGGTAACATACAGTTGTTTTAAAGCATTCTGGCAATGATGATATCCGCGTGAATGCAATTATGCATTTAATAACATTGCCACATAATATTTTTTAAAGAAATGACAAAACGATAATAAAAAAGGCATTTGGTGGATTTACATCAGCTAAAAGTTGCCAGATCTGACAACACTTATTATAATAATGATTTATAATAACGAAAATAGACATAATAAAAGCAATGGGTCCGAATTAGGGTAATAAATTCTTCGATGTTATAAAAAATAATAATAATTCCAATAATAATGATATTATTGATAATATTAACGATAATAGTAATTCCAAAATGAGTTATTTAAAGTGCCAATTTTAGAAAATCGGGAATTTTTTTATATATTTCAGTCATATATTTCAAATAGAATCTGTGGATATTTTCATTAATTTTAGAAACATTATATATTAAATCACTATGTATGCCATTTGATAGTCGTAGGCTCTCTTAATTTGAAATTGGAATTATAATTTCAAGATAATATGAACACTAATGTAGCGGCATTCACGAACACATTCTCGAAACATTCTAATATACATTTATTTTCTTCAGGGGCAATGGTATTTTGATTCAATAATACCGGTTTTTTACTTTTCAAATTGTTTGTATTCTTCAACGTTGTATTCAATGTTCCATTTATTTATTTTCTTCATACATTACAATTTTTAATTAAAACTGGCCGGCATCAAAACTTAAAATTTGGGAATTTTCTTATCATTTTTTGAAAAATTTTTAAAATTGAGAAATTTTTTTCGCGATTGAAATGTTATCGATCGAAATTGAGAATTTCTATTTAATTTTGAGAAAAGCAAGCTACACTGATATTTCACACGCGCACTTGAAAAATTTCATTAAATTCATTATTGAGATTTCCTATATAACATTGCTATTAGATATGACATTAGAGAACGGGAATTTCCAAGAAATTTGCCTAGGTTCATTTCCCGTTTCCCGGGAATTTTTTCCGTGAATCCCGGGAATTTTTGAAATCCCAAAAGTATAGACATAAACTAAAACCGGAATCCAAAATAGGAAGTTAATTATAAATAATTATATTATAAAAATTATGTAAAAACCAATTTTTGCTTTAACGCTTATAGTTTCTGGAGTGTGTAAGACGTTTTTAAAAACCATCATATTTAACAACCTAATCTTTTTTGAATAATTTAGTTATATAATTTCTATATAGTATACGTTCACTTAGTGGTTTAAAAGACGCCGATCTGGCAAGGCTGTCAGCTGTTAAATACATGTCATCTGAAGTGTTATTTATTTAGTGAAAGGATCGGAACATGAATCGTTTAACAACCGAAGAACACGTAAAAATAGTTAAAACTTACTACAAAAGTGGTATTTAAAGATGGGCTTTCAATTGAACAAAATTATCTTAAGCGATAAAGTTCATTTCTCACTCGGTGCTTACGTCAATGAGCAAAATTGTCGCATGTTGGGCTTGAAGAATCCAAAAGTGATTGTGAAAAAGCTATTGCATCCGGAAAAAGTGACTGTCTGGGAGTGTAATTGGGCCGTATTTTTTCGAAAATGACGGTAGAGGAACCTCAAAAGGATCCACTTCTGCAACCAATCCAGAGGCTGTCATTTAAATACCATTTAATTGCAAGGCCGAAGCATTATACTGAAATAAAAGTTTCATCGAACCGAAAAACTGAAAAATGGATAACCCGATATAAACCTATATATACCTATATAATATTTCGATGTAATATTGTTCTTTGTTATTTTATTTTTGCGGAATTCTCTAACAAACTTCAGTTTGTACGATCTCAAAATGCGACAATTTTAACAATTTGACTCCATTAAAAAGGTAGAGAATTTCTTTACTGATCATTCATTATCGTACATCAGGTTTTTATGGTTGAATTTTGTTCAATTTTTCGACAACTTCAGAAAATTTTGTCTGCATAAATCGGATTTGCTTCAAATACACATGAAGGCTTATATGTATCCTAACCAACGGTATCCTACAAAAAGAAAATTTTAATTCGGGCTTTATCAATGTTCTTAAACGGCTCAAGTAGTAAATGTAGGTAATTGAGTAAATATTTCACGTAAATCATTTGTTTACTTTTGACATTCCGAGACGTTAAATGAGTCCGGGTAAAATTATTTTTAAACTTTAAACCTTTCCCTTAAAAAGGAATATTTCTCTTTTAGTTTAGCATCAGAAAATTATCATAATCAATAACATTTCAAAATTCTCAAATATATTTTAAATAATGGATATATTTGTTACATTATTTTAAATAACGGATATGTATTGGAGAGTATATTTTAATTTATGTTTTACTAATTTTTAAACATAAATAACATAATTTCACCAATGTTTAGAAACTTTTATTTTAAAGGCTGCAGTGCAATGTTTTTCACAAGAAATCTTTTTAATAATTCGCGAGACAAAAAAATGTTGTTGTTTTTTAAATAACATTATTGGTTTTTGGAAGGTGTGATTATCTCCTACAAGAAGCTAGACGCTTTTGACATAAAATGACTTCATTACAAATTGATAAATTTTCCTAAATAAGAAAAACGTAATGTGCCCTTGTATTTGAGGAAATGTTGTAGAGTTTGTAGAAAATATTGCGCTTTTTAGATTTTAATTCTATGGTGCAATTAATTATAATAACTTATATGATATTTCATTTATATGATGTATGATTTTCATTTATATGATATATAATAAGAAAAATTACTGATACAATATATGATATATATATATGATTTTTTTTTCAAGAGTTCTCGAACTTCCGAAAAATGAGAACACTTTTTCCCTGTTAACCGGGAAATGAAAAAAATCTAGAAAATTGTCTTCTCTATTTCAAATAGAAATATATATAGATGAAATTATCGACAGTAATAATAATGGCAATAATATTTTCTAATACATCATCTCCAGTGTCATTTATTCTTTTGCTAATATCAAATTTAAAAACTTAACAACAAATAACTTTTTCTCAACTATAAATTGAAATTGTACTGTTGTTGTTGTTGTCTTGCTATCAATGCAAAATAGGAAATATTAATTTCAATTTGATTTTTTTAAATACACGTTGAAACATCTGTACATCAAATAAAATATAATAATAACAATAATATTATAATAATTTTAAGCGGAAAGTCTAATTTATATTAAAATTCTTGCAATATTAATTTACTTCCTTTTCTTCTTCTTCTTTTAAAATTCTTGAAATAAAATAATTTCTTTGAAATTATAAACATGCTAACAATTCAATGTGGAGTAATTAATTTTCGTGCATGATGTGAAGTTTAAAAATATGATGTACGATAATAATAAGCATGAACTTGAATTTTATGTTTTTTACGTTCTAGTTTGCTATGAAATCAGTTTGAAAGGAATGATGACGTCGACGGAAAACAATTAATTTGATATCAATAAAAAAAACTTAGCGATAAGTTTTAACTCAACAGAAAAGTGGTTGAAGAGGAAGGGTTGAAGAAAATGACATAAGAAATAGCAAAACTTATCAGTACACTATATAAAAAAAATCTGATTTTAAGCACATGTAACTAGTCTTATACGCACATACTATCATCTACTCATATTCGTTAAGAAGAAATTTAAAATTCGAGAGAATATACGAATGGAAATGTCTATAGACAACATTTTGCATTTTACATAAATTAGAATTGAGAATACAGTTTCGCTATCTTGCAGCTGGGCATCTGACCCTACTTATATGAAGTAACTGACGGCAGCTTTACGTGGCGTAATAGTTCGTCCAAACGACTACCGTTCGCATGACCGTGGGTTTAATCCCCCATTAAGCCGCCTATCATTAATCGAGCGTCAGTCACCTCAATATGTTTGACAAACACTTCGAATAGTCAAGTAATTGACAAGTCTGGCAAACGCTTCTCAAATTATGACATTCGGAGTCGCCGTTAAACTGTATGTCTCGTTTGAGTGAGCCTAGAAATAAACTGCGCGTAAGCTCACTAAATGTGAGAAGCTCTCCCATACCTCATTTATGGAATGCATGGAAATTTTTTTATGTGGAAGAAATATATCTCTCAAATTTAGGATTGACAAGAAAGTAATTTCGGTTTTTTTACACAAATGGTGCCTTCGTTAGTTTTGAATTGCTTTAACTCAGCTGATTAAATTTTATGTTATACCGTTATACAGCTGACATTGCAAGTTTCAATTTAGAATATAACACACCATTTTCCGTAGTCAATTTATTTTTAAATCGTTTTGTAGAATATGAAGATACAAAACGAACTCTTTTATATCAGAAAGAGCAAAACAAGCCTTGGAAATGCTTCAAGATACTTGTGATGTGGATGTTTCGGATGTGTTAAGGCACATGCCAAAATTGTTTCGCGAAATTCTGTTCTGGAAATTTTACGCTGCAAGATGATCACCGGAGCGGTCGGCCAAATGAGGTTGATGAGCAGGAAACCAAAGCTGTTATCGATTCGTACCGGCAGGCTTCTGTTCGAAAAGTTGCAAAGAAGCTAAAGGTATTGCACATGAACATTAAAAACCATACGAGATGTCTTGGACTCGGCAAAAAGCTCGATATTTGGTTTCCGCATTAGCTAAAGGAAATGCACTTAACAAAGGGGATAAGCGCTTGCATATTATTGTTTAAACGCAATCGAAATGATATCTTATAGATCTGACCTGTCACGTTCAGATCTTATTTTGTTCCGAAATCTGCCAATTTTTTGAATGGAAAATTGTTCAGTAAAGATGAGGACCTAAAAACCGAGTCATTCTTCTAATCCGGGATAAAAATATGGGAGCCTGAACGATGGCAGAAGGTTATTGTATATACTAACACCTGCATGGTAAATTAAAATTAATTATTTGAGTAACAAATTTCAAATTTATTTTGAGCAAAAATACCGAAATAACTTCCTTGCCAAACCGATATTTATTTACAGCATTTCAAATAAATTAAGGATAAATTCCGTTTTTGAAAATTTCCGATTTATTCGATAGACGAAAAATGACGAGTAAACTGCTTTTAAGAACCGATC
>JAHXMU010026073.1:4230-14562 GCA_019455685.1 Philornis downsi | reverse complement strand
CGTCATCATCGTCATCACTGTGGTTGCGTGCGTGCCCAATACAGAGATGCCATCACCAGGGGAAGTAATCCTTGATGCTCTTAAATTACCTTAATTAATTTTGTGACATCTCGAGGTTACTGCTATCTATAATTTTGGCTGTTATAGTTATTGAAGCCGCTGTTGTTGTTGGCGTTTAATAATTTCTATGATTTTGTTTTTGTGCTTTTGAACGATATTTAATTGCACTCAATTTTGATTGTTACTGAAAGTAAAACGCACACACATACATACATATATACGAGTATACCCATATAGAATATACCACCACTACCATGAGCCACCTGTTGTCATACATACGTACAAACAAACAACACTTTTAACTATTGAAATTTGTAGAGATCACGTCACCACTTCAGAGTAAACACTTTTCTGTATACGAAAAACGACAGAAAAAACAGCAATCAAGTCCACGCTGCAATAAACGGATAGATTGATAGATGGATGAATGGATGGATGGACGGACGGATGGATGGCTGGTTGGTCGGATGTGGATGGATGTTGTTAACTTAATTACTTTGCTGTTTTGCTGTTAACAGCGAAAACCTGTGAAATGACCTAAGTGTGGAAAATTAAGTGAAATGGATGATGACGGAGTGCTCGCACTTGCACGGTTAATTGTTATACAATGATCTTGAAAGAACCGTGGGCGGCATTTCGTGCGACGCCGTCAGCGCCACCGCCTCTAACATCCACCTACCGTTACCAATCGAAACAAATTAACGAATAGCATTAATTACCCAAATTCCGTAATTGCTTTTGTCCTTACACTACGTAAGATGCCATTAGCAAATTATGTCATTCATAGTCGTGATTAAAATGCCCCCCCCACCACATAACTTCAGAGATGGAATTTAGTTCAATGTTTTAATTAAACAATGAAATTTCACAAAATGCTTATCAGCACAAGAATGACATTCATAGCAAAGTACGATAGGTACATCTGTACTAATAAAGGTGGCATTTTAATTGTGAGTTAATTGTGAGTAATGCATTTTTTTCGAATTGTTATAAAAACTCAAGCAAGTGCTGTATTGCGGTGGAGTTTTCACTATTTCCAAAAAGATTAATGTTCCCATATTGAACAATGGATTACAAAATATTTTCTTCTGCATCGTTCTGTGTCATCCGTTTATTCATTTTGTTAGTGCACAAAATTGTGTATTCTGCTCCAATTAAAACTGCCAAACATTTTGTTCAGTCAACTTTTGGCTTCCACTGAATACGGTCGCCATATGACATTCTGCTGGTGAAATAATCAACCTGTTGAAGTTATAGTCTTCGTTAGGTTAGTGGAAGTGGCGTAGATTAGGAATCCGCAGGTGTCAGATTAGATACCAGGCCGGAGCATTGACCAATGAGTACTATCAATTTTTATACCCATTTATTCATTTGTCGTTTCGTTTATAACTGCTTGAAATTCTTCTTTAGGACCCCATAATGTGCATATCGTTATCTTAATAAGGAATGATCTTAACTTATAATTGTTGATATGTGCAGCAGCGTATCAGCGTATCAGTTTTTGTCCTTTCAGTAAATTGCAAAAATATTTCGGGTATTTTCGTATATTACTTCGTATTACTTCTCTGTATACATAGAATTTTTATTGAATACATATTACAAAGAACATATATTGCGGTAATCAATAATCCTATTCCTATTCATAGGTTAAGTTCAAAATTGAGCAAAATCGACTAAGCGGGTAAAATCTTGCCCGCACAAGAATTCGATCACCTCTTAAAAAATGGAAATTATTTAGGATTTTGTCAAAAATTTTATTATTTGTTGGTACTGCAAAGAAAAGAAACCATCGCATCTCATATATTAAGCTTATTTATTGAAAACCCCCCAAAAAATACCCATTTTCACGGGAAAAAGGGTTATAAAATACCCTCTTATCTAATATACTAATAATATATCATATGATAAGATTGCGTTTCTGATATGCCCACTTATCTAGCGGTGGCTACAATTGTATTGCTTACTTTTTAATTAAAATCGCTGTATTGCAGTATTGATATCCGAAAAAAATCACATCAGCTCACAAACTATTTAAGGAACGCCCTAATAATGGGCCTGTTTATTCAATAACGCTAGCAAAATAGAAATTTTAATAATTTCACCAATGCCGATATATTATGTATGAGAAAAGGGCATAGAAAAATAATGAAAATGAAAATTTATAAGAATTTTTCTAATACTTTTACCATGTTTTCATCAAACTTTTTACCATATTTCTAAAATATTTTTTCGAATACGGCCTGTGATTTTCAATATAAGGCCTCCATATCTTAAAGTTGTTCAGATAAGGCAAAATTTTACAAATATTATCGTATTTTATTCTTTTATTCTTTGCACAAAGATTTTGAATGTTCAAGAAAAAGTGTTGCTCTAAACCACACAAATCAATTAAATCACATTCGTTTATTATTCCGAATTACCCGGCAATCTTTGTTTAAGTCATGCTTGATGACGTAATAAAATTATTTCGAGGCAAAGTGCAATTAAATTTTGGTATTTCATATAAAATAATCAGATTCCTCCCAGCAATGGTTGACGAATCACAATCTGTGAAAATATTATTTTTTTTTTGGCGTATGACCACATTGTGAATACTCTTCATAATTGAATAATTGAATGATGGTGATCTCCTCGCTGTACGAGACTTAATTATAATCAATGGAATTGTTAATAGTCCAGAAATAATGTTGGAACCTAAAATTTCTCCAAAGAAAGTAAAATTGAATCTTTGCAACGAGATACCCAGCTAAGTAAAGGCAGGGCTGCAAATCATGTGATATTTTGTGTTGGTTCGATTAAATTATCCCCACTTTTCAAACGCTGGTTCGATTAATGAAATTTCTTTCAGATTGTCCGAACCACAGTTTATGTTTAGTACATAGAACATTCAATATCACTAAGGTACAAATCGAGGGTAACAGACGCTCTTCGGGATCGAAGTCAAAAACTGACTTCGGTATCCACACTTTTCCAGCATTTCTTATCTATATATATAAATATCAATTGCTGTGCGTTAGTCTCGCTAAAGCTCGAGAACGGTTGGACCGATTTGGCTCATTTTGGTCTTAAATTATTGGTAGAGTATTCCGGAAGGTTTAAAAGGTTTTATTTGAAGTGATAGATGGCGTTGGAGATGAGATTTTTGCAATTAATTTTTTTTACCACATTAACATTTTGAAGGCAAAACAACGTTTGCCGGGTCAGCTAGTTTGTAATAAATTTATAACTGATAAATGATATTTCGCAAATTTTTGTAAATCAATCGATGTGTATTCTGTCCATTATGAGAGTAAATGCTAAATGCGAAGGATTTAAAAAATAGTATTCGATTCCCAGAATCTGGGTTGGTTCGCGAGGTTCCATGAAAAGGAAATTTAAAAATAATTTCAATATTCCAATGCGGGGTTTTGGTGAAATTGCCTCCACTTCAGGAATATCTACGTATAATTTGGCTTTACTAAATTTCAACTAAATCCATAAATGCGTAAGAAGTGTGGGAATATTGAAATGAAATAATGTATGACATTTTGTATCGTGATATCTCATAGACCGAATGAGTTTCAAATAATCGATTAATAATAAGTAAAACATTATCAAATAAACCTGACAATGCCACCTTATAATTTAACATCAACATGATCATTATCAAACAAACGACTTTGCAAATTTTGAATTTTCATGGTCTAATTTATTTAAAATTATATCACATTCCATCCCGTCCCTGAATATCTTACAATATCTTATCTTATATGTACAATCAGAATAAGTTGTGATGGAATTTGTGAACTGGATTTTGCAGCCCCCAAACCATACTTTTGCTCCTGAACATTAAACATACTTAAACGTCGTATCACCTTGAAATGCTTACGTCAATGGGGACGAACAACTTCCGTCAATATTGTGACAGGTTTGCTAAAATGTATTCCCTCTATACAATCAAACGTCATTCTGAAATATAATATGTAATCACAGCTTATCTTTTGACCTTTTGACATTTGCAAAAAGTTTGAATATCAATTTGATTAGAGTTTATTAACAGATTCGTTGTTGTTGGATATTCTATTCGTTTTAAACATTTTGCGGTTTGACAGGTTTCTGCTTAAAATTAGTCTGAATTAATCAGTTTTATTTTCCAACGCTCAATCAAATTTAAGTTTAATCACCGGGAGGACAAGCAACTGCTGTCAATATTGTAACAGCTTATTTATTGTGGGAATTGGTTTTCTACTGCAAAATATGACCTTTTGACATTTGTAAAAAGTTTGAATATCAATTTGGTTTAGTAACAGATTCGTTGTTGTTGGATATTCTATTCGTTGTAAACATTTTGTGGTTTGACAGATTAATCTGTTATAAATACAAATTAATCTGTAATAAAGGCTCATTTTTATTTTTCAAAGTTCAATCAAATCTATAAAATCGGTATATCAAATATAACCATTGTCAATATATTTTTTCAAAAACCCAAATATGATTTTTTAACATTTATAACAAGTTTGAATATTATTTTGAATAGAGTTTAGCTTAGCAATTCTGAAGATGTATATTAATAAAATTCGGATAGATCCGTTATTGTTGGATTTCCATTTTAAAATCCAATACAAATTTCGAAGAATGGTGATTTCTTCTCAAAATTAATTTGAAAAAAGGCTCACATCTATTTTCCGAAATTTAATCAAATTGGATTTCTATAAATCGGTATACCAGATATAACCATAATCAATATATTGGGAACAAATACGACTTGTTGACATTTGTAATAAGTTTGAATATTATTTTGTATGTGAATAAATTCTGACGCTGTTAATGTTAATAAAGGTCTGATTGATCCGTTATTGTTAGATTTCCGCTTTAAAAAATCCAATAAAAATTCCGAAGAACGACTGGTTTCTGCTCAAAATTAATCTGAAATAAAGGCCCTATTTAGTTCAAATATTTATCTATAATTAATATATTTGTTCTCAGTCCCAAAGTGCTAATGTGTTGAGACAGAGTTCTTACCCGAAATATTCGATTGAATAGCTTGAAAATTAGAGTTAATTTCGCATCACAGTAAAAATATAGCGATCATTTTAGTTCGTATTGCCTCAGAAATCTTGTATTTCCCATTTTGGTGGCAATCTAGGCCCCAGGATATTATGTTTATACGAAAAAACCAATTGCCTTGAAGCGAACCACGTTTTTTTTATAACTTTTGCACAATTTTTGGTTCGATCCATCATTTTTTGTACGCAACGGCGTGATTCGTGTTCTTTGTGTAATCAGAAAAAATGACTCTGGTCGACTGGAAACCGGTTTGTTTTGAATCTGGCTTTTCAATCCTGTCATTAATACACATAACAATTTAATACATTTGTACTAAAACTACTAATGGATCATAGGGAACCCAAAACAAGGCAAGTGTCACAAAAAACCTTAATCATTTCTAGAAGAAACGCAAATGGACTTTGCTGTCGATGCATAATTCACAATTATTAAGAACTCTTCTTCAAAATTGGATTATTTTCACCCAAACACCCGTTAGAAAGGTTAGAAACAAGAAGTTGACATTTTCATTTTAAACCGGAACACATGCTTGTGTAATTTGTGGACATTTCATTATTATATCTACTATTTGTAAACATTCAAAGGATAATAAGTCAGCATACAAATGTTCAATAACCTTCCTTTAAACATTTATATGTATGGTATGATCGTCACGCATAGCATGCGTACTATCATATCTATTGATATGCATTGAATGTATCCTTTGTACTTCATTTTACACGACACCAAATCACACGTCTGTAGCAAGCCGCCCAAACTGACGTACGGTAACGCATATTAAGCAACCTCGTGTGGCAAACATGACAGACCACTGCAACACAGGGGGAAAACCGAATGCGGCACTTAAAAGTTGTTTCATTTCACGTCCGACTCTAGAACCAAATTGGTGACTATTGAGATACGTGGCTAGAATTAAGCAGACATGACTTCCGGACTCGTATTGCTAGCCAAAACAAACTAGGCTACTTCTTCACCATTTACATTCAATGAATTTATGTTAATAAATCCTATTTACTGAAAGCCTGCTAATTGAAAGGAAACTGTAACTGCAACTTCAAAACATCATGATGTTGAGTTAAAAAGAAAAAAATTCATAAGGACATTAACAAAGAAAAAATCACTCGAAAGGACATTAAACGCAAAGTTTTTTTCAAAAATGAAAATTACTTTAACTGTTATTATTTATTTATTATTAAAATATCATTTATTTTAAATTATATTTCTCTATATACAAAGGTTTATAAATAAGGACACCTTAGACAAATCAAAGTTTATCAAGAAATTTAAGTTGTTAACAGGAACTTTAACCGTTCATATTTTGATATAGAGTTTCATTAAGAGCTCCCTTTAAATGTTGCCCACTATTTTAAATCGCACATAAGTATTTAACTACTTAACGTTTATTTAAACTTAAATTGATATACTTTATATAGATTCTTTTTTTAATTTCTACTAACCCAAATTTAAAAACACTTGAATTTTTTTTTCCGCGAAGTATAGAACCTTGACGACACTAAGTTATATATCCTTTTAGTTCTTTCGTTAGGATTCGATTAATATTTTTGTAAATGTTTCGTTTCGTAGTAAAAAAGTTTGGTAAAAATTAGTTTATCTTTTCTTTTTTGGTTTGTTTAAATTCTTATTGTGTTGGGTTTTTTTTTGTGAATGTTTCGCGTTCAAATTGCTAAAGACGTACGTTTCGATCGAGCACCAAAATCAAACTGAAATTAGAAAACCCCACATAAACAGAACCGATGGTGGAGCTGATACGTTGGTTGTTGCTCCGATATGATGATGTGACCGTATACGTATGATCATACGAAGCGCGATCGATACAAACATGTTTTCGAAAAAAGGTAGTTTTGTTTCGGGTTTTGTCATTGTTGTTGTGTTTTCCTCTTTTTTGCTTATTTATTATTATTGTTTTTATTCTCGCTTTAGCCCACAACTTAACTTAATAATTGAGAGATTGCAAAGTTGTTGTTTTCGCTTTCGGCTTTTAGGTTCTGATACACGTATTGGAATCACACACAGATTCAGAGTTTCCAATGCGAACAAACTCTTGTTTGTATATACGGTCGCTACAGCGATGATCATGAGTTTAGCACTCTAAAGTGTCAAGCTTTCATCGTCATTCAAGAAGACGGCGAAAATGGGATGCATAATTTAGATTTACTATAGAACCCATAAATGTAAATTATACATCCAATTTACGATGAAAGCTTGGGAGTTAAAATAAGTCTCCGCAGTTTTACGCCAGTGAGACTGTAATGGTTATAAGTAATTTTTATATGAATCATTTTTAATAATTATTTGTTGATCTTTATCATTTTTTTACAGAAAATAATTTAAAACATGTTTTGATTTCAATTATAAAAATTATAAATGATTTCGATTTTTAAAAACCAAAAATTAAAACAATTTTTTTTTTTAAATCAGATCAGTCGACGATTTTTTTTCGATCATGAAAAAAAAATTAATTCGTGTTTTTCAAAAGAAATTTGATTTCTTAGTTTCTATTAGAGTTGTCTACTTTTACTATTATTGTTTTCTCTGGGGAATATTTGTTGATAAATGAAACTACACATGCTTTGCATTCCTATTCTGCGAATGGCAGCTCAAATATTGATGTGATTTGTCTTTGTTTATGTAAGTGTTAACATTTAATAACTTTTGAATTTCATTATGTTCTTGTTCTTCTTTGGTGGCGACTGGAGTAGACGTCCTTATCTGTTATACGCCGCCCGTAGAAAATAATTCCAAGCGCTTCGATCTTCTGCGCTTCTTCTCCAATTCGTCACACCAAGTTTCGACAGTATTTCAAAAACCTGGTCCTTCCAACGGAGTTTTGGTCGTCCTCTTCTACGCCGTCCATCGAGTTCGTTGTCGAAAACTTTCCGTGCCGGAGCATTTGGTTCCATCCGCACAACATGATCCAGCCAACGCAATCGTTGTATGTTAATGCCTTTGACAACGTCGATGTCGGCACATAGCTCATACAGCTCATTCTTCATGCGACGCCGATACTCTCCGTCAACGATGATGGATTCATATATTTTCCGGAGTATTTTCCTCTCGAAAACTGCCAGTACTGATTCATTCGCTAGCGTCATAACCCACTATTCTGCGCCATATAACAAGACGGGTAGAACCAACGTCTGGTACAGTCGAACTTTTGTTTGTCGAGGGAGGGTTTTATCATTGAATCGCTTGCTTAGCCCATAGTACCATCTGTTAGTAAGCAATACTCTCCTCTTTGTCTCCATGCTGACATTGTTCGTTTTGTTTACAGCGAAACCAAGTTAGCTGAATTCTTCCACCACTTCAAAATTATAGCTGTCAACGTTTCACTATGTTGGTCGAGAAAATAAAAATCAATGATTGATTTTCAAAAATAGATATTAATTTCGATTTCGATTTTTATTTTTGATTTTTTAAATAAAAATCAAACTTGATCTTTATTTATGATTTTTTTTTTAAATAATTTTTAATTTGTAATTTTTGAAACTCAAAAATAATTGTTTTAATTAATTTTTATAAAAAAAATCGCTTTAATTCATTTATTGAAATAATAACCAAAGATATAAGTTTGTAAATAGTAAATAGTAAAGTAAATTGAAAAACAAGTCAATTCAAAAACACAATTTCATATTTCATTTATCTCTGGGAAATTTATATTGAACTGATTTGCTTTTTAAAAATTAACCTAATACCCATTATTTGTTTAAATTGTTGGATGTAAAACGTCACATTGTAGGGTTGAACATCTGGCAACACCATAATCATGAGATATTAGGTATAGTAACGCTAGATGGCGATGAAAATATAACAGTTTTATATCACTGTTTTGATTGTCCAGGAACTAAAAATTGACTAACCACTTGAATATAGCTGGAAACAAAAAGCAGCCCGACGTATGGGTGCCACACGGGTTAACGCAAATGAACGTCATGAACCGAATTTGTATCTTCGAATTGCTGCTGAATCTCAAAGTAATCGATCTATTTCTGAAGAAGATGCTGATTGGTAAAGGAAATTGAGTGAAGAAAACGTCAGGCCGTGACCGAATCGCGGTGAACCGGGGCAAACGGCATCCAAGCCGGGATTAATATCCAAGAAGGTTTTGCTGTGCACTTGATGAGATTGGCAGGGAATCGCCCATTATGAGCTGTTCCCCTATGACCAAACTCTGAACTCGAACCTGAACTGTTAACAATAGAACCGCCTCAAGACAGCAATCATCCAGAAGTTGACAACTTTGCCCACTTCGAGAGGAATTGTGTTCCATCAGGATAACGCCACCTACACACATGGATAGTGACTTGCTAGAAGCTCCGGGAGCTTGGTTGGGGGCTTCTTATGCATCCACCTTATAGTCGTGACCTAGCAACAAGTGATTACCATCTGTTTCTGTATATGGAGTTTGATTTTGCTGGTGAAAAATTCACCTCAAGAGAAGCTTGCGACTGTTCCGGTGTATTGCCAGTAGGAACAAGCTTTTCTATGAGAGAAGCATAATGGAATTACTTACGAACTAGCAACAAGTTATCAAAAAGGGCGATCCATATTTGACCTAAACTGGAACATCCCAGTTATATCAAATTATTACATGCCCTGGGCTATTGAAACAGTGCTTGCCGGTCGGGCTATTACAATATTAGGACCATACACAATACTAAGCCAAAAAAAAAAAGCGTTTCAATAGTTTTTTGAGAACGAAGTCATATCTTTCTAACGACATCTAGCGTAATCTAGTCGCATTTGTACCATGCGAAATACAGATTACTAAACCCATCTATTAACAAAATAATGGTCTTATTTTTCCTCTGCCTTTTATATGGGAAATGATTTATGCATTTTACTAAAACCTCTTATAAGAAATCACTAAGAAAAAACTGAAGTATTCTAATTAATCTTAGTTATACAGGGTGGACCGTAAGGGTGTTAGCGGTTCAAATATTCAATTAAAAAAAAAACTACGAAACATAAGAAAAATATATTTGTATTTTTAAAAAGTAGAAGCATGGGAATTTTTAAGACTTAAAACTAATGTTGTCCAAATGGCTTCCCTCGGCTGCTTGACACTCTTGGAACCGAAGTCGCAAATTTTGGAAAACTCGTTGAAAAGTTGTTCTCGGGATTTTGTTACTTTCCTGAATAATGTTCCTCTTCAACTGCTCTAAATTGGTCGGATTATTCTCGTAGACTACCGATTTGAGGTAGCCC
>JAHXMU010026072.1:0-12764 GCA_019455685.1 Philornis downsi | reverse complement strand
TCGCTCTCTTCCTCTCTCTCTCTCCCCTTGTCCCTGATGTCCCTTATTTCGCTTTTATTTCTATATTCTGTGTATTTGTTTTTGTATTCTGTTGATTATTAATTTGGCTCCATGTCCTCATTTTTTATTGTTTTTTTTTCTTCTTTACCTCGACGTTTCAGTGCATTTTTTTTTTGTATTCTTCACCAGCATTATTATGCTGCTGCAGTTTTTTCTATGCTGCACCCTACTTTTGGATTTGTTTTTTAGCGCTCGACTTCTTTTGTTTCAATATTTTTCCCTCGTTTTTTTAGATGTTGTACTTACACATGCAGACCATACATATACATACATACGAATGCATATTTGTGTTTGAAAGCTTTTATGCATTAAGTATACATACATATACACACACAAACATGTGTAAAGAGATTTTAAACAAAATATTTGTTTAATGCAGTGCAAAATTATTTTAAGTGGGCATTCGGATAAAATTTAAACTCGCCAGAGGGCGTGGCAAATGGAATATTTCCCTGTGTTAGAGAATCGATGTAATCACAAGGAAATAAGAAACAAACATTTTAAATTTGTGTCTGGCTTCGCAACCGTTTGACGATAAATTATAGGGTGATTGTGTAAGATTTAAGTTTTTCAGGTTGGCAGCACTGGTTGGTAATGACGTCCAAACGTCATCTGTCAAAGTGAAAAGTGTACAGTATACTCTGCTATTTCATCATGGGAAGACTAACAAACGAGCAACGATTGCAAATCGTTGAAATTTATTATCAAAATTCGTGCTCTGTGGCAAATGTGCATCGTTTGATACGACCATTTTATGGTCGTCATTATCGACCTGCTGAATCAACAATTTGGATACGTAAACAAGCAAAACTGTCGCATCTGGAGTGACGAACAAGCACATGACATACATGAATTACCGATGCATCCCGAAAAACGACACTTTGGTGTGATTTATGGGCTGGTGGCATCATCGGTCCATTTTTCTTTAAAGACGACCGTGGAAGAAACGTTACCGGCAACGGCGAACGATATCCAGCCATGATACACGATTTTTTTGCCCCAATTGACTGAGTTGAACTTGGTTGACATGTGGTTTCATCAGGACGGTGCAACATGCCACACTGCTCGTGCAACAATGGATATGTTGAGGGATGAATTTGGTGAGCAGCCTATCTATCTCTCGATTTGACCCTGTGAGTTGGCCCCCAAGATCTTGCGATTAAACGCCTCTTGATTGTTTCTTGTGGGGTCCACGCGTTATTCGTGGAATACAGGCCGAAGTGCTCGAAAAAGTGACGAGAAATTGGACATTTTGAGACGGAGCCGCAGACAACATTTACATGAAATTATCTTTAAAACTTAAATGCTAAAGACAAATTTATCGATTCCAATAAAAAGTTTTAATACATGATGCAAATTTGAGTGTTTTATTCGATTTTTAAAAAAAACTACGATTAAAAACTCACTCCATAATATTTTATCCAAATTACAAATTCTCAAAATGCAGAAAAATTACGAAAAATATTAATGTTTGCTCGTAGACCAGTTATTTTTTTGGTAACAACAGACTTTAATTTGTCCAAAAATTTGATTTTTAAGGCAATTAGGAAAGCAATTAGGCTGATTAGAAACAATTATACCGAAATCAAAGCCCTTTTGCTTTATGGAGTTTTTGAGTTTGTGTTAATAAAAGTATCGAAAAAGCTCTCATAATGATATTATCAAATTTCATTTTTCCTCAAAGCAGACACTACTATTCTATAAATTAGCGCAAACTTTGAGTGCGATCTTTGGTATGACTGTCCCCTGTACTGCCGCGGAGTTTGAATGCAATTTATTATTAAGGGTGTCTACAGTGCTTGATTTGTTTTCCAATTTCTACAATGGATAAAAATATCGAACAAATGAATTTTGTCTTAAAGTTTGTATTGTAAATAAAATTTCATAGAACAGAATAATTTGTTGAGCCTTAAATAATAATAAAAATCGGCAGCATTTTTAGGCACAAAACCAATTTGTTCCTCTTAAAGCTTTTCCAGCGACTTTAAATGATCTGAAATTACTAGCTTTACCATTTCTAATGTAATTACAAAATCTTCTTGAGTTTGACACTAATCTTCCTTCAATAATGATTCCAACTCCGCGTTTTCGTACACATTTGGCAGATTTGTTCCAATTAAGGAAGTAAATAAACAGTTCCCGCATATGACGGCTTGACATTTTCACACAAAAAATATGAATATTACTGACATTTCACGGTTATGGTGTTAGCAGATGTTCAACCTTACCAAAACTTATTACTGGGCCCATCTTTTGCAAGAGAGATTTTTATGTACTCCCAATAACTCTGCAATTTTTGAACCCGAATCGGCGAAAATGTCACAGAAGTTTTATTATGAATCGACTTTACCAGCGACATGTGCATATGAGTGGTACACTGCATTAAAAAGCATCTTCAAGTGAAGCTAATATCAATAAAGTGAAGGAAATAGTCACTAAAACTTTGATAAAGTGAGAGAAATGGTCACTGGAAATCGTTATTTAAGTTTGAAATTAATAATCGCTGAACTTTATGCCTCTCGAATCAGATTGTACCATTTTACACAATTGTTTGAAACGTGCTTCTGCTCAATCATTTCCGAAACGTCTGAATATTCATCAAAAATGTCATCATGTAAAGGTCATTAAAGGCATGCTATAATAAGTCAGTTCCGAATTCACATTCATAAAAGACATTATAAGTAATTGATAAGTAATTGATAGTTTTACTAGTTTGACATGGAAATCAGCTAACAAGGCATTCTGAGGGCTTTTCAATGAAGCGAAATCGATCAAAAGCAAAGGTAAACGATCTTTAAAACCATCTGAAATTAATTGCTAACTCATTCCTAATGTAATTGCAAAATCTTCTTGAGTTTGACACTAATCTTCCTTCAACAATGATTCCAACTCCGCGTTGGCGTACATATTTGACCTTCCGCTATAGTCCTTGTCAAATTCAATCAAATTCGCAATTCTTAAAATTTAGCCCATTTAAAGCAGCCACACCGATTTATTCCAATTAAATAAGTGAATAAACAGTTCCCGCATATGACGGCTTGAGATTCTCACACAAGAAAATATGAATATCACTGACATTACGGTGTTATCACATTTATGGTGTTACCAGATGTTCAACATTACAATATGACATTTTTTTTTTTCAGCCAAAACCCATCTTTTGCAAGGGAAATTTTTATGTACTCCCAATAACTCTGTAATTTTTGAATTCTGAACTTCAACTGGCATTAAAGTCAGAAAAGTATAAAATATATTTAAGTTGTTCATTTAATGTATATATTTATTGTAACTTGACAAAAACGATTCACTATTCACCTACTTTACACAAATTTATTATAAATTTTATGATCTCGAACAAACATCCCATAAAAAAGGCAGTTGAAAGAGATTGTCCGAATTCCTTTTATCGCTAAGTTGACACATCTGTTTTCTATACTAATGCAGAGTTTCATTTAGATCTGTCATTTAGCTTGTTTACAGTGCTCGATGTTGTCAGTTCATCTCAAATATGTTTTTCAACTTCTACAATGAATACTAATATCGAAAAAGAGAATTTTGTCTTAAAGTTTATATTGTAAATAAAATGTCATAAGACGAATCGCCGAAAATGGCACACAAGTTTTATTATGAATCGACTTGACCAGCAACATGTACATACAAGGGGTACACTGCATTCAAAAGCGTCATAAAGTAAAGTGGACAACAATAAAGGGAAGGAAATGGTCACAAAAATTTTGATAAAGTGAAAGAAATACTTACTGAAAATCGTCAACTAAGTTTGAGACTGATAATAACACAACTTTGTGTCTCTCGAATTAGATAGTACCTTTTTATTCTTCTGTTTCTGCGTTTGCTTCTGTTCAATCATTTCCGAAATGTCTGAATATTCATCAAAAACTTAATCAAATAAAAGTAGAAGTAGTTCCGAATTCATATTCATAAAGGGAATTATATCTAATTGAAGAGACATGATTTTATCAGTTTGACATGTCAATCAGCCAAAAAGACATTCTAAAGACTTTCAACCGAAATGAAATCGATCAAAAGTCAAGGTAATGTTGACTGTTTCTTTGATTATCGCAATGTTTTGCACTCGGAATACTCTGCAGAAGCTCAAATGGTAAATGAACTGAGGTGGATGGAGTTTGAGCGACATCATTACGTACAGCTGTGACATTTTCGGCCGATCGACCTGGTCGAAGGCGCGTTGTTGTCTTTACATCACAAACAGACCCAGTTTTGTGCAAATTTATCCATTAATCTGTTTACAGTTGACTCTTTTGGAACATTATTGTGACTCCAAATTGATCGAAATTTGTGAACTGTAGCCGCAAAACTTTCACCATTTTGGTAAAACAATTTCACAATGAGAATGCGTTGTTCATTCGTGTGGCGCTCCATTTTTTACTAACCTCGTGCCTTCTACTAGCAAACAATAACAATTGTTCAAATGTCAAACAATGACACTTCGAATGGCGCCAAAGTTAAATCTTGCGTTCTTGTTGGGACACCCTTTACTTTTGTTTTTAATCAGCAAAAAATTACACATTAAAATACGCCACCAGTATAGGTTCAAGAGTGTAAACGATAGATAATTGAGTTAGTTTTTATAAGCTTGTCGGAAAAGCAAGTATTATCGGTTTATACGCTTAGGTTAATGTGATTAAACGATTATGGGTCGCGGTAAAGTTCTTAGCACCGAAGAAAAAACAACAATTCTAGTGCTACACAATGAAAAGCTTACAACTCGTCAAATTGCTGAAAAGGTGTAACGAAGCCGAAACGTAGTAGCCAAATTTTTAAGAGATAGGGAAAACTATGGAATGAATATAAAGGGATGCAGCCATGCTGCCACATCGCCTGCAGATGAAAGGTCCATACTCGCCGCTGCCTCCAATTCTGTTGATTCTGTAACAAAAATTAAGGGTAAAATGGGTGTGGCTGCTGGTCTTCCTACAGTGAGGCGAGTAATTAAGGGTAAAATTGCAGGAAAACTCTCCATTATATCCCGATCGGACAGAAAACCAATTAAAATTTGCTAAGCAACACATGACTTGGAACAAGGAGCGGCATTCGGTCGTATTCTTCGATGAGAAGAAGTTTAATCTTGATGGTCCGGATGAATATAACTTTTATTTCCATGATCTAAGAAAAGAACAATTATATTTGGATCATCGGCATAGCTGCGAAGGAGGAGTAATGGTGTGGGGACTAATCTCCTACTATGGCCCAGTCGATTTACAGTTTTTAACGACGAATATGAATGCTAATTGCTACAAAGGGATACTCTGAAAGGCTTTGCCGGATTTTTCCAACATTTTTGGACCCTTACGATGGGCATTCCAACAAGATAATGCTCCCATCTGCAATGCAAGTGTGTAAAATCATGGATAAGAGAGCAAAACGTCAATGTCTTGGAGTGGCCACCGTACTTGCCAGACCTTAACATCATCGATAACGTGGGGGAATGGCTTGCAAGAAAAGTGTACAAGTCCGGTCGACCATTTTGATGATAAAGCCACTTTAATTTTGACGATAAAAGAGGCTGGAAATGAGATTAATTTAGAATATATCACGTATCGGTACAAATCTATGCCTAAACGCATTTATGAGGTAATTTTAAGCAGAGGCGGAAGTGAAAGTTATTAATTTTAGCTAAACTTACTGCTAAAATAAAAATAAATATTAAAAAAAATGTCTTTTTATAAGAAAAATTACTGCTGTTTTATTTGAAAATATTCTGGTGACGCATACGAGTATTTAATGTATGCATTTTTGACGAGGTAAACCAAAGTAGTCTCCACAATGGTACGGTAAATATATTCCACTCATTTTTCTGCGCTATTCTTAAAAACGTTTGTATGCAACCACCTCTTATTGTTGCAGCATTTTGCAGATATTTCCGTCAAAATGCTTGAGCCTATTCTGGTGGCGCGGACTGTACATCCAAGTATGACTATGTAATGTATTGGTTGAGCATCAACCTGGTTAACTCAAATAGGCCAATAGAATTTATTCCTCGATGGCGGAGAAATCTCCTTTTTTTCTTGCAAAGACTTGGAGTAAAACCACAAAATATCGCAACGGTTCGAATTCGTTGACATTTGAGGTATTAATAACCTAACAAACCATATGCAAATATAATTAATGGCAGTCTAGTAACTGAATACCAATCTGTTGGCCTCTCTATCGAGCAATTTCATTACAAATTGGGGCACCTCCTTATTTTCATTTATTTTATAATCCCCCTTCTCTCTTTCAGCTTGAATAACATTTACATTCGACTACTATTATTAATTGCAATTCTAATAATCCATTGCAATATAATTTATTACATCTTGTTAATCGTGTTTTCCACTTCTGTTCTTCTCTTTCTAGGTAAGTCACATCCTCATATCCTCGCACATCTATTCATCTTAGTTTTTCGGTGAGTGTCAAAATTTCAATTATCACCCCAAACGAAGGAAAGCCAACTGCAAATTCCTCCGTATGTGACATCACAAGTGTGAATGTGTTGAAATATCGAATCGAGAATCGAAAAGATTCTCCTCAACTGAAAATAATCGATGCGAACACGACGACTAGGAATAGAAAACGACATGTTCTACAAGCGTTCATATGCTGATGCCCGGTTCCACCAATCATCATCGAACATTCTGCAGTTGATGTTGCCAGAGCGACGAGCAATCTTGTTGTTAGCAAATGTTGCTTGTAGTATACGCCGCTATTTTTAAGCGGCAATTTATCATCGTATTTAGTATTTAACAGCTGTTCATGTCCAGAATATAACGCGAATTCTGGCAAACATGAAATGTGCGAATACTAAGCAGGTTCACGGAGGGCGGAAGGAAACTGTCTCTATAATCGTTAGTCGTAGTGACTGGATGCAATGGGGTCTTTGGCAAGATGGAGGGTACTTTTTGTAAGGTTGGAAGGAGGCAGGAGGGAGTAGTCAGTTGTTGGTGATGACGATGATGTTGCTGATGCTAATGAAGACTTAGCAATGGCAACGTTTATTGCCAATGAAATATTGTCATGTTGTTCGGGCGACGTGTACATGTTTATATAGTTTATATTTAGTATTTATTGTAGATTTGGGGACGGGCGACTAGTAAAGAAAATGGTCTATGTCAATTCGTATTCATTTCAAGTTACAAATACTGGTAGATGTGAATAGTCAATGGACGCATGTCAATTCATTAGCCAAAAATGAACACAGTAAATCCTTCCGTTATATATGTACGAATGTTTGCGAAATAGCTTACATTGTTTGAGAATGTGTGATTTGTGTTTGAAATGGTTCCGAAATCAACAAAGTCTTTTGCTCAAAACTGAAACATGCAGCAGTATCTCAGCACCAGCTATAGGTTATGTTAGTTCTGAAAATTGATACAGAATTTTGGGAAATATATAGAGTAGTGTAGCATATTTGGAATGATCCGATTTAGGTCAAAAATGGCACCATTTTTTTTTGGGTAACGCGTTGCTATTTTGAAATATTAGGGTCCCAAAACTAGCCGACCTGACGTATAGGTAGTGCCAGCAGTTTGAAAAAAAAATATTTTTGTGAAAAGTTTCAACATTATAAAATATTTGTTTTAAGTTCCAGGGCGCCACGTTCTTTAGTATTTTTATTTGAGCCATTAAAGGTACACGATTTCATTAAATTTGTAAACATGAAAAAATCGGTCTCCATTATGTAATTCAATATTTCCGTTTGAAAGGTCTCAGTCCAACCAATATTAAAGCCGAGCTAGATTCTAGTCTGGCGGAGTCCGCTGCTTCGTTTACGACTGTAAAATATTAGGTAGCAGAGTTTAAGCGAGGTCGTACGAGCTGCCAAGATGAACACCATAGTGTTCGACCAATTGATATGTCCACGCCAGACACGGTTAAGAAAATCCACAAAATGATTGTTAACGCGGGGGGTTGATCGGACAGTGTTTTTATTACATGTGAAAAAGAATGAGAAAAACGGGGGGTTAGAGAGTGTAAAATCCAATTAGTTATATTTATTGGCAAGGTTTTACCTTATATTTCTGGGGTTCGCAAAATGGAGATTATTTTACCCAGCAGGGACTTTAAACGTTCAAATAAGTAGGTTATATATCGAGTGTGAAATGAGTAATGATACTTGGGCGAGAGTTAGAAGACCGCACTGCTAGAATGATAGAGTGAAAGCTCTTTTCTTAACCGTGCTGGGCATGTACTTAAAAATTAAAACTTACAATTATCAGGGTAAGGAAAACTAGTGCACGTAAACAATGATATTAGATGATCGTCGGCTGAAAGTGCGTGAGCACTCAATAGAGCAGAAAAAGCATCGTAAAGTTGTTTCAGGCAAAAAATAAAGTGTTGTTTCCTCAAGACAATACTCCGGTTGACTCACCCACAATTGCGAAAGGCCAAAATTAATAAATTAAGGTTTGAACTGCTTCATCATGCACCTCATTCGCCAGACATAGTTCCCTCGAACTATTTTCTTATTTCATACTTGAACAAATGTCTCGGTGGTAAAAGATTTGCCAACAATGAAGAGGAGGGTTAGAAGAGGGGGGCATGGAAACTTTAGAGCATCGCTGGAAAAAGTGTATCGAGCTAGAAAAAGATTATGTTGAAAGTTATAGAACATTTTTCCTACCTTTTTTGTGTCTTCTTTCTTAGGTCGGTTAGTTTTGGGACCGCCCTCGTAATTCCATTAAAAACAAACTGGATAGTCGATTGTTACAAGCTCCTCTTGAGGCGAATAATTCACTAGCAAATAAATAGGGATAGGTGGTAACCATTAGTGCCAAATCCGGACTATGAGGTGGATGCATAAGAACTTCAAAAGCGGGCTCCCGGTGTCCTGATGTAACACAATTCCTGAACGATTGATAAAAGCTGACTGCTTCTGGGCAATTGCTTTCTTCAGACGATCCAATCGTTGGCAGTGCAGGTCTCAATGGGCGAAGGGGAGTAGTTTATAGAAGATGATTCCCTGCCGATTCCATCAAATTCACAATAAACCTCTTCTGGCTGGAAATCCTATCTTGGCCACCATTTAACGTTATTGTGAGTTATGCACTTTTCATCACCGATCACCATCCGCTTCAGAAATGGCCCTTTTTTTTGCGTTAACCCATGTGGTACCCATTCACCGAGCTTCATTTAGTCGCCAGTCTTATTCAAGTGGTACCAAACGATGCAATAGAAACAGTACATACATGAAGGTCACGTTGTCGTTATTTTATTGACATTTTCTACAATTTTGGAGTATGAAATCTTATCTTTCTGACGTCGTAACCCGGCCGATATTTTTATGCATAAGTTGTGGAATTAACTGGATCAAATACATGCAACCCATAATGGGTCATGTAAACTTCACATCAGCATCAGTTTGGGAATCAATTTTAATGCATATTACTATACGAGGGCGGTGCCAAAACTAGCCTACCTAACAAACAAAACACACAAAAATTTGGGGAAAATGTTCTTTATTTTTCAACATAATCTCCCCTTAGCCGATACACATTTCCAGCGGCATTCAATAGCTTCTATACCCTGTATATAGTTAGAACTGTCAGACTCCTTAAAATAGTTAAAATAGTCATCATCAATAATATTTGCCGTCGATTTGATTGAGTTTTTCCTTTCTGAAGATAATCAATGAAAATAATCCCATGAGCAGACAAAAAAAAAAAAAAAAACAACAGGCATTCTTGCATTCCTGTCGGCTGCCTTTACTGTGCTTTTGTCTCAGGTGTAAAGTGGTGGACCCATAATCTCATCCATGGTTATAAATCGACGTAAAAATTCGGCTTTATTGCGGTGAAACACCGCCATGCACTCTACTGAAACATCTTCACGACGCTGTGTTTGCTCTATTGAAATAAGCGCGGCACCCATCTTGCGCACTGCTTTCTCATCTTCAAATCTTCGGTCAATATACGATGTATGGCAATTTTGGAAATGCCTGTCATTACAGCTAGCTCAGGCACCTTTAGTCGACGATCATCCAATATTATTTTTTGGATTTTCTTAACTGCGCATGGCGTGGACATCTCAATTGGTCGACCACTACGGTCTTCGTTTTGGCAGCTCGTACGGCCTCGTTTAAACTCTGCTACCCGGTATATTACAGCCGTAAACGAAGGGGCGGACTCCCTTCAGAGTATAATCAAGTTCGGCTTTAATATTGGTTGGACTGAGACCTTTCAAAAGGAAATATTGAATTACACAATGCTGGTAAATTTCTTCCATGTTTACAGATTCACTGAGATCGTTTAATTTCGATCGCTCAAATAAAAATAGTAAACAACATGGAGTCTTAAAATTTACACATGGAGTCTTATGTTTTATAATGTTCCCACTTTTCACCGAAATATTTAATCTCTTCGGATTAAGACACACACAAAAATCGGTAAACAAATTCTTATGGTAGGATTACTAACAGATAGTAAGCAAAACTGAACAAAATTAATGAAACGGTACAGCTTAAAGTCGACGAGATGCGCTATCATTATGCCTGTGTGCTCGATAATATTGCTAAAACCGATATTTGCGTTCTCCGCAATCGCCACAAAGTGATGGCGCCGATTAATCCGGTTTAGCAAATAGCTAAAAGTCATGCAGTGATAAATTTGGAAAATATTGTGTGAAAGCTGTCGAAGAACAGGTGCGCATTGTCGTAATGCAAAAATCAACCGAATAGTTTTAAATTTAAGTTATAATTCCATAGTTTAGGACGAAAAACATACGAGGTGAAAAATTTTAACAACTGAAGTAGGCTGTCATATTGTAAATCATATATTTGTGCTATTAAGATGCACAGCATTTTTACAACACTAGTATTGTAAAGTTGTATAATGTATTTGTTATTGAATTGTGGAGAAGATATGTTGTAATATGTATAGTAATTTAATCACACATCGGTCTTAAGGCTTAAAATTACAATCCTGAATAAAATAAATGATACATAACTTTCAAGTAATATTCCTTGTTGACAGTTTGCCCCAGCTGAAGAAGCTCATGATATACAATACCTCTTTAGTCTAGGCCGATTATGTTCCAGCCTACTCTGGTGTGTAAAAATTGTTATGTTTATTTGATTTTATATGGATTACTTTTCTTTTAATAATACCGTAATTACAATTCAAGCAATAGTTTTTTTTTTCATCCGTCTCTTCAAGTTGCTATTCGACTTTCCCTATAACAGAAATATTAGCCAACCCAAGTGTGCTGTCTGCCCCCACAAATGCCAGATAATCTCCCAACATTGGTAGCGCCAATAAGGAACCACAAACAAATTGAAAAATTCCCCTCTTAAATGCATCACAAAGATGCCAGCTAGCTGTGTTTGTGCAAATCATACAAACTTAATACCAACTAAATTTTTATTGATTTGACCATGATGACATTCGGGCTTACAAGTGGCTGCCATTGCTCGTCGATGCGAGCCGCTATGCACCGCTATGGACGAGGAATGCATGCATGGCATACGAGTATGTGGAAAATCTGCTGTTGCTGAATGCCGAAACTTTGCGCAATGTGCCAATAACAGGCAGCGGCACCAACAGCTATGGTCGTCGGCTACAAATGAATACACCAAAGACTTGTTTGATTTGAATTTGGTTTGAAATGGATGGAGAAGCCAGTGGCAAATTGCTGGCAAATAAACCAAGAAAATATGGTAGTCTGACTTGACGTGATTTATGTTGCCCGGCGTAAATTTGTCATAGAAAATACTGTTGTCCGTTGCTTGAGCAAAGTCCAAAATTGTCTTGGAGAGAGAGAGAGAGAGAGACGGACAAGTCAGATGATGACAAACCATGTCATCATCAGTAATGCAAATGCCAGCTACTGGAAAAGGCGTTGCTAACGATTTGCTGACAACCAGCAGCAATCATTGACAACATGTTGGCCATTGTAATCAATGTTGGCTGTGTTATGAGGTTTTTCTTAATTTCCATAAGAAGGCGTTAATGTGCTCAATCGCTTATGGTATGTAAATTTGGCAACATTCAATAGCCGTAATCACTGCGATTGTGGCAAACCTCATGCCACACCCTGTCCGTCCATCAGAGCGCCATCAGGAGGACGTCAGGTGTCGATAATTTCATGTTGATGACATTTAATTGAGCGCAAATGACAAAGAGTGAGGAGCATTTGTGGTTTTGCCTATGAGATTTCGATTTTAGTTTGCGATTAAAGTGATACGAACAATTAATTAGATTCATTGAACCATTGAGATAAATCCGAATTTGTTAAAGAATTATTAAACCAGTGGTGGAGGCAAACAATTCATTGCGGTCATTTCAGGTATTTATAGAGCATTAAGACTGGCGTACAATGAGGGAAATCAGGTCACGGATAGACAGAAAATTAAAAAACTTTAAACTTAGAGAGAAAACTTTTTCTAGTTCCAGAAGAGAGCAAGAGGGAGGAAATCTTGCCATTAAAAAACGATCGCATAGACTTCCCACTGTTGAGCCGAAGCAAGGCCAGAAGGGCAATGTCACAAATTAGGGACTACGAAGCATTTTGCTCTTAAATACGGACGGGCCGTAATACGGCTCTGCAAACACATTTGTGAAATCTAAACGTAGCGATTAATAAGACATCGACGTGGTTAAGCACATCAAAACAACGATTGTTTTGGCTGGATCATGTTATGCGGATGAGCCCAAATGCTGCAAGATGAAAAACCGTTTACAAAGCATTCG
>JAHXMU010026071.1:0-10937 GCA_019455685.1 Philornis downsi | reverse complement strand
CCATATTTTAATTAAATTAGCACTCGGAGCTTCACTAATTCGCCGTAGTCCATATTCAGCACAATATAGTCGCCTAGTAGCAATATATGAACGAGAGTTCTCGTAAAATGCGCGCACGCAAAATGCGCGACGCTTCCCGTCGAAGTGATTCATAGCGACTAAAACTCCATGAGCCCGCCAACCCAACGATGTAGGCGCCCCCCGCCCGCGCCTTTTCTACCACGCAAAAAAAGATGATGCAATATGCACGTTCTATTACGCCACCCTGTACCTTGAGAACTGCACCATTAAGGAGAATTGCCAGGTGCAAAATCTTAAATGAAAGTCGCCCCTCAGCAAAAAAAGTGCATCCAATGAAATTAACATAGGGTTTCATAGGAGGGAAGCACTATTTTATGATGCCTCTTCCCTGTATTTTCACGATATACTCGTATGATATAGGTGTATTGAGAACTCAAATCTTTGATTCGAGTATACTTTTTATTTGATCTCTGAATATTTGTAATTTGTAATTTTTACAAACAGAATAACTAACTTAGCAGATCGGTTATTATGTAAAGAAGGATAAATAAATGTTTTGCCTAACACTTTAAACCAAACATTTCGGAGCGTAAATTAAAATAAAATTAATGTTTTCAGTACTTCACTATGGTGGTTTTGAAAGTGGCTCAAAACTGTTTCGCTGGAAGTGGTAAATATGCATAGATTACACTTTTAGAGATGGTAAAAATGTAATTCTTTTTGAATCACTTCCACTTTTTTTTTTTTTTTTTTTTTTTTTGCTTGGTCGCTATGTAACCAGGTTGGTTCTGATACTGCTGCCGTCGTATTAAATTTCTTTTTACAAATAGTTACCGACTTTGTTGCAAAGCACATGACTTTCGTATGTCCCATACAAGTCCCTGAATGTCCCATACAAGTCCCTGAATGTCCCATACAAGTGGACTTTTCAGTCGCGCTCTTTCTGTGATAAGTGAGAATACGCTATTAATTGCTTCATTTCTTTGCCCCCTATATTTTAGGTCGGGACCTCCAAAAGTACACTTTTCTAAAATCCTACTCATCTCATCTTGATAGACGAATTTCAAGTCTTTATTTTATGTATTATTTTTTATCCTTTCGCTTGGATTGCAGTCAGTCAGCGATCAGTAACAGTGCAGCAGGCATTCAAATACAGTCGAACTTCTCTATAACGAACTTCTCTATAGCGAAAATTTCTCTATAACGAATAAAATTCGTGAACGCAACAGTTTTGTTAGTATTTTCATACATTTTGATCTCCCTATAACGAACTTCTCTATAACGAAGTTCTCTCTGTAGCGAACTAATTTATAATGCCTAAAAAATTTTTTTCATATAAAATAGTCTCTCTATAGCGAAATTTTTAGTAATCGTTTTTTTATGTATGTATGTATATGAAATACACACAGAAAATATAACTGTAAAGTACGTTACATTTTCTACGCTAGCTACGATTGGCACAAAAAACAAAATATACGTACACAACATCTCAGTTTCAAGAGATTTTTGTACTGATAGGACGCATAATTGAAAAATGGCAAAACGTAAATGCTTATCTCTAGATCAAAAGTTAACTATAATATCTGAAGCTGAGAAGGGAATAAAAAAAAGAAAGAAATTGCCTTGGAGTTTAAAATTTCCCCGACCACTCTTTCAACTATTTTAAAAAATAAAGGCAAGACTAAAGAAGCTAGCAGCTCATCTATTGCACATGGCAAATTTCGAAAAGCCCGAAACTGTGAGTATGCCGATGTTGATGAAGCAATGATTAAGTGGGTAACTGCAGCAAGGCATAAAAATATTCCACTTTCCGGGCCAATAATTCGACAAAAGGCAATTGAATTTGCAAAGTCATTGGGCCATTCCGATTTCGCTGCGAGTGTTGGATGACTTGATAAATTTAAAAAAAGACATAGCAATGTTGGAAGAGTTATCTGTGGAGAGAGTGGTGACATAAATATTCAAACTCGCAATGACTGGATTAACAACGTGTTACCGAACATAATCGACAAATACGATCATAACGATATATTTAATGCAGGCGAAACGGGCCCGTTTTATAAATGCTTACCCTCCCGAACTCTTGCATTTAAAAATGAAAAATGTGTTGGAGGAAAAAAGAGCAAGGACAGAATCACCGTAATGGTAGGTTCCAACATGACTGGGACAAAAAAACTAAAGATGCTTGTTATTGGAAAGCCAAAAATCCGCGTTGCTTTAAAGGACTAAAAAATCTTGGAGTGGACTATGAGAACAACCAAAAATCATAGATGACTACTGAGTTATACAATAAGTGGCTCATAAGCCTAGATAAAAAATTTGCTGCTCAAAAGCGGCAAATCCTTCTTTTCGTTGACAACTGCCCAGCACACTCCAACTCAGTCCAAAATAGGCTAAAAAACATCAATCTTGTCTACTTCCCTCCTAACATGACATATTCTTTACCTCGTTAAAAAAAATAAAAAAAAATCTGAAGTTTCTCTATAACGAATTTTCTCTATAACGTAGAAATTTGACGGTCCCCAACTGCTACGTTATAGAGAAGTTCGACTGTACATCCAATTTCCCACTGCTGCAGAACATTTGCTGATCATATCCACCACTGAGGTTGATGTCTAAACTATCCTAGTTATAGGTGGCATATTCGTTCAAAAGGTTCAGTGTTACTAACAAGCTTATGGTTTATTTTATCAAATTTGTTGCAAAAAACTGCAGGATTTTGTGGCATAAACTTGAGTTCAACAAAATTATCAAACCATGTACAGGGTTGCCCATATTCGACGGACCCATGTTTTTAAAAAAAAAATCAAAGAAAAAAATAAAAATTTGGCGGTTGGCAATCTTATTCATTTAATTTGTTCCAAGTAGATTTGTTTACATCAATTTTTGAATATGATATCTCTCAAATGGCCGCCTCTGGCGTTGATGGCGTATTGTGCCCTTTTCGCAGCATTTTCCATCGTTTTCGCCAACATTTCGGCCGGAATAGCGGCTATTTCTTCACGAATGTTGTCCTTGAGCTCTTCTACGGTCCTTGGCTTGTTAACGTAAACCTTTGACTTCAAATGTCCCCACAAGAAGAAGTCAGCGGGCGTCAAATCGGGCGAACGCGGTGGCCAGTCCAAATCACCACTTTTCGACATAAAACGGCCCGGAAACAAATTCTTCAGAAAATCGATTGTTATGCGACTTGTGTGCGGTGGAGCGCCGTCTTGTTGAAACCAGAACTGCCTCATACGCTTTCGACAAATAATTGGCATCACAAAATTGGTCATCATGTCGCGATAACGCTCCTGGTTGATGGTAACAGCATGGCCATTTTCGTTTTGGAAGAAAAACGGCCCAATGACCGTTTTCGCACTAACGCCGCACCAAACTGTGACTTTTTCGTCATGAAGAGGCAATTCTTGAATCTCCTGAGGATTTTCAGTGGCGTAAATACGGCAATTTTGCTTGTTTACGGTCCCATTCAATGTGAAATGGGCTTCATCGGACATGATAATTTTGTTCCAAAATTGCTCGTCATCATCGGCCATTTCGATGACTCGTTGGGCCCATTCCAATCGACGAGGCTTGTCCGCAGGCAACAATCTTTGCGTCAATTGAATTTTGTACGGGAACAAATGCAAATCAACGCGAATAATCCGTTGTAAAGTGGACCGAGCCATGCCCAACTGCTGAGAACGGCGTTTTTGGGATGTTCTTGGGGACCTTTCAACACTGGCTCGTACGGCAGCGATATTTTCGGCCGATCGCCTTGGTCGACTTTTATTTGGCCTCTTCGGATTAGAAAGAGCCTCACCAGTCGAAAATTTTTCGTATAAACGCTTAATGGTGTTCTTAGAAGGCGCACTTCTCACATTTTTTAATATTTTAAAAGCACGTTGAGTTTTCACAATCCTGTACATGAGCGTTGAGGCTGTGCAATTCGGCAATATCGTCTTCGTTAATGCAGAAGCTTTTATTTCATGTTTTTACATATTCAGCATTTTTATGTATTTTGTGTGCTATTTAATATACATTTATGTATGTAGAATTAAATAATATATTTCCGTAATTTTCTCCAGTTTGATCTTTCAACCGAATTTCCGAATTTCGAAAGGTCACTGTCAGATTCAATGTAACATGCTTGGAAATACAATATAATTTTCTTTGGGAAGATAAGTTTTACTTCTTTAGGAAAACAAGCTTCATTAGAAAGAGGTGGAGTTCTTTTTTCTTTTTTGAGTTGAAGAATACTGATTTTTACAATTAAATGACTGGATTGATGTCTGTTCCCCACTGTGCATATAAACATCGATTAAAACTTGACAGCTTCCGATTGCAACTGTGAATGTTTTAACTCCTCTAAACAAGGAATATCATGCTAAATCAATCCTTATTAGCAGCACCGAAACCACACTTAACTAGTCACAGTTTTTGCAGCGTAAAGTACATTATGGGCGAATAACAAGTTATTCGGCCGAGCAGTTGAACGTCACACATATCTATGGCTTTATATATGTTGTGCTATTTAGGTAAAATCAATGGATTGTAAATAAAATCTGCTCAATATTGTATAATATTATTTAATTAGATTTAGAGTAATGTAACAATGCTAATTTCATATCTAGAATCTGATTATTGTGTAAGTCTATATACATATAATAATACTTTTGTCATAGTGTTGGCATCTTCTTACGATGAAATTCCACGAATTCTAATTTTTCATTCTACCACAATATTAGACTAACCTTCATACTCCATAATTTTTAAACTGTTTCGTATTCCATAATATTGCCATGAAATCCATAACCGCCCTACTTATTGTCAACTCACCACCATACTTACCAAACCATACCACACCATATCCATACCGTTATTAATATACCAACCAACCACCAATATCACCAAAGTCAAAAGGTTGAAGTCATTATCCATAAATCGATCAATAAACGGACCCAAATCTTTATAGAACGTAAAGCAAATCGAATGGTTTAAGGCTCAATATTATCCACAACCACCACCACCACCACTACCACCGTCAAAGCAATAAACAAACCAACATTTGTCTATTGTCCTTCCAATCAACCAACCAACATCTCACCACTATCACCAAAAACCTGGATAAACAGTTAAAGAACACCACCACCTACAATCCATTTCTCTTATAAACCCAGTAATAGAAAAAACCAAGCTTAAGGGAAATTAATAAATTTATATTTGAACTTTAAACAAAATTAAGTAGAATTTTTGACTGTGTAAAATTCTTTGGGGTTGAATGTAAACCTTAGCATAACTTTTTGGGTCATTAATAAATTTGTTTGCTTTTTCCTCCCTTTTTTGGAGACTTTTGTAGAAATTTTGTTATTGAAATTGTTGGGGTTTTTAATTAACAACATAACGAACTGGGCTTACAAAATTCTACAAATCAATTTTGTTTTTGTTATATTTCCTAATATAAAACTTTGCTAGGATTCCCTAAGAACACGTTTCAAAATGCAGTCATCGCTGGAGAATCTGCTCGACTCAACCACTACATCCGCTTCATCCAAGCCAGAAGATGATGAAACGGAAATTGTTGTAGTCAGCGATACGGTTAGACAAAGAAGAGCCCGCACACCTTCATCCACTTCCCCTGTAAAGGAAGTTGGCGAGAGTTCCACATCCACCTCTACAGCACCAGCAAACGCACAGGTGGGTTCCACAGAAGATTTGGGTGGCCCAACTCAGCAACCGCAAAAACCGCAGCCCGCACAAAGAGTGTTGCCCGATTTGTTGCCACCACAAACCTTCCGTTTAGCTGAAACGAGTGCTCTCTTCTCACAGATATCGCAACATCCCAACGAAGATATACCGCCCGCAAAGCCCAGTAAACGTAAAAGTGGTGAAACCCAGGCCCAAATGGTGGAAATCAAAGTGAAGAACATTGGCAGCGATAAAATGTCCGTGCAATTGGCCGGCGACCTGGAGGCTCATCAGGGAGAAATAGTAGATACCGTTAACATATTAGAATCTGTGGAGCCATTTGTACCAGAATTCGTAGAAACTGTACAAATTGTGGATCTGTCCGAAGATTCCGATTCGTCCATGCGTGTGGATGCCGAAGGCAAAGAGGTTAAACGTTCCAAGTCAAAGCGGTCGCTATGTGATTCTCCCAGGCCAGTGCCCGAAGAGTTGGAAACTGAAAAAGATATAGACGTGGAGTTACGACTCGGCCCTAACCACACAAGCACGCCCATCTTAAGAGTGGAGAAACAGCGGATCTCCTTTGAGGAGAAGCGCAAACGCATCGAAAATGAACGCGATATTTTACGTGATTCTGAAGAAGAAGGCGAATCGAAGGCAACGGGTGTTATCAAACAACCTAAGGAAAAAAGATGGCGCCAATTGCAAATGGCCATGGAAGAGCTCGATCATAGCATGGCCGAGCAAGAAGCACGAAATAGTTTCTATAATCCCGACAAAGATTTAAGTTTTGAAGTGGAGCCCTTGGTGTTTTCCGACGATGAAGATATACCGCGATTTTCGATGGAAATGACTCAACCTCTTGACTCGGATAGTGATACGGTATGAATCGTGTCTTCGTTGAAAGACAACACTGACTACTACTATTATTATTGTGGTTCCTTACAAGACGAGCTTGCTTTTTGTGAGAGCTTATCTAGGGAGTACTGAAAGAACTTCATTCAGTTCATTCAAAAATTGTAGGTGGGCGTAAGCTATGCTTTGCAAAAAAAAAAAATGTTTTGTCTCTTTCCAAAAATATTAACTCGGTTTTTGCCAAAAGCTGTCTTACGAAAATCGTACGTTATAATCCTCCTACTGTTGACAAAATAATTCGATTTCTTCCCTACAGAGCTTTGTTTTCTCTACGAGATAATTCTCCGGTTTACTTTCAAATATAAATATTTACCCAACTGAGAATATACTGTGGTATTCTTCTATTATTCTTGACTTCTTTAAGAATACAAAGTAATTATTACTTTGGCGACTTTGTATGCGAATGGTTACTTCCTTCCTTCTTCAATCAAATATGTTACAACTTTCTGCAAGCAAATTAAGTTTGCTTTCACCAACAATTTTTTTTTTGGAAACTTTGAGCCCTTTGAGTCTAGCATTTTGTATTCCGGTAGGATCCTTATAGACAGACTTTATCTTGAGGGATAGTCTGATACTTTGGAGGAAAACTTTTCGCTGTATTGCTACAACTAGTCTCATATAATAATTGGCAAACAAGCCTCTTTTGTTACAAGATATTTCTCGTCCTTCACTAATATCTGGTACTGCTTGTAATTTTGACAATCTTGTTCTACCATATATATACTCGTATGTATACCTGAAATTCTCGTGGATACAACGTAATATTAATCCGGAAACAGGCTTCTTTGTGGGATAATCGTTGAGTTTTCGTGAAACAATTTTCTTCTTTTTCAGAATTGCCCTTCATAGGAAGATAATCTTCTTTTTTTCGACAAAAAATACTTGATATTTTTCTGGAAAAAAGCCCTGTGAACTTTGTAAACAGAATCATTGCGAGATAACTTTGTATTTATTAAGAAGACCTTTCAGGTTTCCATTGCCAACTATGATTTTTTAGGATTTTAATTTATGATTGTTATGTGAATTTTTTGACAAGTTTATCTTATTGCCTTTTAAAGACAGCATAGCTCTTATTGAGGGAAAACTATCTCTGCCTTGAAATAACAAGCTTACGCTTTATGTCGAAACAAACTTGGCTTCCTTATGCACGTTACGTTTTCCTAATTGGAACACCATCAAGTAGAAGCCTACCTTACCTGGAAAGCCTACCTTACCTTTTTTTTTGGAAAATGGTTTTGTACGACTTAAGCCGATAATTGTGATCCGAAACCAAACTTGAGATCTTCTTGTATTTAGGAAGATAACATTATTTCGTATGAGAACACAAAAATATTTTGTTTTTTCTGAGAGAAAACCATGGTCCCCTTTTGGTGGTACCTTGAAAAACACAAGCTTAACATATTGTCAACGATCCTCTAATGTTATTGGGGATTTTTCTTTGAAATTTGCTTTTTATAAAGGCAATCTTATCTTTATTGGAAATTTAATGCTGTTGTAATATTTGATAAGATATTTGATATCATTAGGAATACAACTTTTTTATTAGTTTGAAGAAAAGAACTTTCGAAAGATAATCTACACTTTCTTGGTTCATTCTGAAAACTAATTACGACTTGAAGCTGGATACTATGTTCTATTCACGAGGAAAAAATTCCCCGAAATATAGTTTGCTAGTGAAAAAATTTAGCGGCATGATTGAGGTTTTTGTTACTGTTCCCAACACTGAAATCGGAATAACCTATGCTTTTACTTTACGATGTTTTCGATAATATACAAATAAGAAAGAATTATCTTGAGAAATTTTCTCGGGAACATTTTCTCTTTGGAATGTAAATTCTCTTGCTTTTTAAACACATCATAATTCTGAAATTACAACTAGTTTTGATAGGGGCAAAGCTTTTCTTTCTTTGCGAAGACAATAATATTCATAATACCAAATGGTCAGCCCTGCCCTAGAATGCCTTTTTATGTAATGTGACAATATTTGCATTTAGTCAAGAAACATTATTAATTAATTTAATTTCGAAAGCTAAGCAAAAGCAAGACTATATCGTACATGATAATTTCTCTCTGTGCATTGAGAAGACAATTTTGTCTGCCTCAGAGCGTATCGTATTGCTTGACAGCAAACAATGACTGACGATTTTGTAAAAATAAAATACATCCTTCTAAAAGACAATTTTGGTTTTCTTTCAAAATTTTTTTACTTTATTTTCATCACTTTTTAGAGTCGTATTGAAACTCCCGCCGCCAAAAAGTCCAATTCATTCACCAGCAAAGTCTTGCCACCAACCCCTCCTGCTAATCAGTTCAGAAATGGTTCACTGGAGCACAGAGTTAACGAATTTGAGAAAAATGCCAAGCTAATGTTGCTTAGATTAGAAAAGACAAAAGAGAACATTGAGAAGACCACAAAGGGCGAAAGGTAAGTAGCGAACAAATAATTTATAAGTAAATCAATGAGTGAAATAATTTGCACTGTATTTATCAACGTATTACTGTAGAACCATTGAAGATCTAAAAATGTCCATTGCCCCCGACGCTGCCACCCTAATTTCACAGGGTGATTCGCTGGTTTTGGAAACTCATGGCAAACAAGGTTCCCTCTCTCGTGTTGTGATGAAGAGTCAAATTATTCTGAGAGAGAAATTCCGTGAAGTTCAACAAGCCAAGTAAGTGTTGAAATTATGTGGAGCAGTATGCAGGCTTGTTAATTGCACAAATTATCCATTTCAGGTCAAAAGCTTTACCTATCTCCAAAGATTTATCGAACTCGCCGCATTCTTCTTTGGATAAAGTTAGCATGAAGGGTATTAACTTAGAGGAATTAGTTTCTAAAGGCTTGAAGCGTGTTAACGATTTGATTGAACGACCGGTGGATCGAAAATCTGCTGATGATTTGGAAAAACGTTTATCAGAAATAAATGTAAGTAGTGGCTTGATTTTAAACTTAAAATATATACAAAAGATATATTGCTGTTATTCGATTCATCGTGATGTTACAAATTTGCTACAGGTATCCGGTGGATCGTACTTTTCTTAGAAAAAGGAAATCCCTCATAAGAGGAGACCACTTTTAACAGCAAATATAAATAAACTGCAAAGATTAATCACTTTTGGCAGAAAGTATAAAGAAACTGCAAAGATTAAGCAAAAGTTAAAACAGTCAATTCATTGAACTTTTTGACAGCTTTTGAACACTTTCAAAAGGCAATCTAGCTTTCTCTATAAAAAGTTCTACGTTTATTCAGTAACCAAATTAATTCTTTGGATAAATGACATTACCCTCATATTTGGAAAGCCCCTTTAAAAATTTTGGTAAGCTAACCCTTCGCTTCAAACGCAAGTTTACCTTCATGAGGCCAACGAAAGCATCGAATTATGTTATCAATGTTATTTTATTGTTTATCAGGGCAAAACTTCGTTTTAAATGTCGCCCAGTTTTCTCTGGGAACAAACTTTGCTTTATGTTTAGGATGAACTATTAAAAAGGTTCAGTATGTGTTAAATACTTCGATTCGATTTGTACAATTTCATATTATATCATCAAATTGGACAAATGTCTTACGGGTTGGAAACGTCATCAAATATAGTACAGTTAAGGTTCGATAGATGTCGCTCGAGTTGAATTTAAGAAGGGAGTCGACGGATTTCTCCATCAAAATGATTTGTGTTCATTCACGCATTGTACAAATTGCGTATTTAAAGTGAATTTCATCAAATGAATTTTCAGTAAACTGACGACATCGTTTAGAATGTACGAATTTGTTTAATCTATGATAATTGTGGCAATTTCATGAAATTTAAAAATAATCCTACTAGCCATAAGCCACAAATTGACAAAGTTTATCGTACTAAAAAATGTTTGAGTTTTCATAAACTTTTCGCTAATGGCGCTTGTGATCAACAGCGTTTACATGAGTTCCAATGCACCAATTGTGAATCCACATACAGTTACACATAGCGCAAAAACTGCATAAAATTGCTACAAAAATTGAATAGATAAACACACGCACTAAGTATCATTCAGAGTAATCGTAAAGAGGAGCGTAATGAAGAGAAAACGTGCTTGAGACACATTAGCATTAAATTGTTTTGTTTATTTTTTCATGTTTTTTTAAAAATAAATTACGCATACAACGCAAGCAAACAAGTGTAATTTAAAGCGCTAACATTTACAAGAAAATGAAAAATCGCATTAAAAATTGGCACACATCAAAGCAATATATGGGAAGTTGGTATCAGTGATTTGTACGTAAATTTATTTGTGACAAAGAGACCTAAAGAGAAATAGATTGACTTAGTAATCAACGTTAAGGCATGACTAAACAATC